>JASVEL010002894.1:0-125807 GCA_032618575.1 Nicotiana noctiflora
CCTTGTTTCATCGTTATAAACCTTGCCAGTAAAACCCATTTAAGATATAATCTGACCTAAGGGAAAAAGAGTGCAATGTATGCTTTTAAACCTAAGTCCTTCATGCAAGAAAGGTGTCTTCGATAGCTTCGATCGAAAATCTGCATTGAGTTATTTTAAAACTCAAATAGACAAAAGGGATAAAGTCATACCTTAGCAGTAGTATCATTTGAGTAATGATATGCTCCAATTGTTTAGCAGTTTTTCACCATCATGAAAAGTTTGTAAGATCCTTTACGACAACTCCAAGGTCTCGGTAAGGTCTTTCCCGATTCGGTCCTAGTTTCCTTTTATTTGTGTCTCAATTATTGAGTGTAACTTTCCATAAAACGAAATGTCTGATATTGGTCCTTTTATTGTATTATCTTTCGATTCTTTGCTTTTGAACGGCCATCCGAACAAGTGTTGTTTCCTATTTTTCATCTAGTAGCTCTAGGCCAACATTCCTGGCCTTATAATTTGACTCCTTCGATGCATATCAAAACCTGGTAGTGGGATTTCCGACTTTGATAGGGATGAGGGCCTCAAAGACATAACCTAAAGAGAACGGAGTAGCCCTCATGCTAGATATTGATGTTGTCTGATATCCCAAAAGACCTCGGGTAGAACTTCTCTCCAATTCCCATTTGCATCGTTAATACTTTTCTTTAAGTTTTAAACGATAGTTTTGTTCATTTACTCGGCTTGTCCATTTCCAATCGGGTGGTTTGGTGTCGCTAATATCCGCTTTATTTTATGTGCATCGAGGAACTCTGTTACCTTGCTACCAATGAATTATTTTCCATCGTTACACACAATCTCAGTGGGTATCCCGTATCGGCATATGATGTGGTCCCAGATGAAGTTAATAACTTCTTTTTCTCAGACCTTCTTGAAGGCATGTGCTTCCCACCTACTTAGAAAAATAATTAGTCAAAAACAAAATAAACTTAGCTTTACCTGGGGCCGTTAGTAGGGGTCCAACGATGTCTATTTCCCATTTCATGAAAGGCCACGGGGATTAGACCGAATGGAGTTGTTCTTCGGAATGATTGATCATCGGTGCAAATCGTTGTCACTTATCACATTATTTGACAAATTCCTTCGTGTCTTTTTCTGTATTGTCCCAGAATTATCCTGTTCTGTTAATTTTGCGAATTAAAGACTTGAGGCTGGATTGATTCCCATAAGTGCCTTTATGGATTTCTTGTAGAATATAATCGGTATCACCTGGCACAAAACATACCGCCAATGGACCTTCGAATGATCTCTAGTACAGTGTTTCATCTTCATCTAGTGCAAACCTAGAAACCTTGGTTCGTAGTGCCCTCGATTCTTTGTAATCTAGTGGGAGTTTCCCACTCTTCAAATAGTTAACATACTTATTCTTGTAGTCCCACATTAAACTTGTTGAATTTACCTTGGCATGATGCTTTTCAACCACATACCTAATAACTGGACGACAATCTATGATGTAATCTTCTTCGACCCATGATCCCAGATTAGCGAGTGCATCGGCCTCACTATTTTCTTCTCAAGGCACATGATCTAGATTCCACTCTTTGAAACGGTGGAAAATTAATTGTAACGTAACCAAGTACCGTTGAATTCCATCCTCTTGAACTTCGAAACTTTTGTTTACTTGGTTTACCACCAATAGTCAATCGCACTTGGCTTCGATGACTTTTGTTCACAAGCTTTCAGCTAGATCGAGACCTATAATATTGGCCTTATACTCGGCCTCATTGATAGTTAATCTTAAAGGTTTGATAGATTGTCTATTGGTATCACCCATGGGTGGCTTCAAGACAATGCCAAATATAGAACCTTTCATATTCGAGGCACCATTTGTGAAAAGGGCCCATACCCATGATGCTGTACCCGAACTTAGTATGGGTTCTTTCTCCACTTCGAGTTTGAGGGTCAACGTAAAATCAACCACAAATTCAGCCAGGTTTTGATACTTGATGGACATTCGGGGTTGATATTGCATATCGCACCAACTATGTTTGATGGCACATTTAGCCAATCGACTTGATAGCTCGGGCTTATGCAACACATTTTGAATCAGGTAAATGGTTAATACACATATAGGATGACATTAAAAATATGGTTTTAGCTTTTGAGATGCGCTTATCAATGCAAGTGCTAATTTTTCTAAGTGAGGGTACCTAATTTCAACATCACCTAGAGTTCAGCTTACGTAATAAATCAAAAATTACAAACCTTGTGATTTTTTAAGGGTCAATACCACACAAGAGGGGGGGGGGGGATGATTTGTGTGGTAACCAATTTTTGCTTAACTGAACAATAGAAGAACCTTGTTCTTCTAGGTGTTCCAACTACTAGTGTTTCTGGAATAATAAATACTGAAAATAAAGAACACATAGATTTTTACATGAAAAACACCTTGCGCAAAAGGTGAAAAAACCCACGACCTACAACTCAGTAGGATATTCTTAAACTCTCACTAAAATCACTGAGCCAAAACTACATTTATAAAAACTCTTTGTAAACCTAAGGATTAACTCTAATCCCGTTGTGGCACTCAACATCAACTGCTGGGACAACTTCAAGTTAACTCTAACATGAACACTCTAGTTTCTTCTATGAAACTTGAAAGGTACAATGTAAAATCACCTACTACAATTGGACTAGAATTAAAGATACATACTAGGAACTGGTTCTTCTATATCGTTCAAGTAGCTTCAGGAGTGCACACTCAAATCATACATAAATTACTTGCAAATTTTCCTTGATCTTTTTCTCTCAATTTAAGATTAACTTCTGCATATGTGCATTAAATGTAAAAGAGAACAACACTGACATTTAATAGGTTAGTAATCAGAATTTTGTTGGGATTCAATTACTGCTCTTCTATCGTGGAAGAGTTCATGGTGATCTCAAACACTAACACTATATTTATCCTAGATTGTGTTCTCTTTATGTAAGGAGTCTTTCTCTCCTTATCCAATATGCAACCTTTTCAGTCAGATCAGGAGATATTGTTGCTTGATTAGTGCGACTTATCTCCTTCAATTATGTCTCACATGTGTAGGTTGATCATGTTTGTGCTTCACAAGATAGACTTGGTCCATGTTTGAGCTCTTTTGTCAATCTTCAAAACATCCACTTTTCTTGGTCCAACAAATTCCCCCTTTTGATGATGACAAACTCTGTGCTTTTTAAATATTTTGAATATGTAGGAACTCAACTTAACAACCAATACCAAACTTAGTAAATTCACTTATCATAAAAATCTAGTTTAATTAGGTTATAAATATCACTTATTTCAGAATGTGTAAAGCACAATATCTCTTCCCCCTTTTGACATCATCAAAAAGTTGCATACAAAGTGTGAGTCCCAAATTTTATTAAGTACTCATAGCCAATGGGGAAATTGCAAGTGCAATCACGGTATAATCATCAGTAATCAATCAAACATATTTAAACTATTAGGGAGTGATTAACATTGGACAAGAGTAAAATAATAGTTATCATTGATAAAGATATATTTCCACCACGATCCGCACAAAAAAAGAAAATCATTCAAACCATGAGCAACAAACAGACGATAGAAAAATCCCTAATTTGGGTCACTGAGGTACTGGACAAGTTCAAGAGACAAAAGGTAGGAGTCCTAACGCCTGGGGAACCAGGAGGGTTGGTTTTGGGCTTGGAGAAGATTCAACATGTTATAAATAATTCCATCATTGTACTCCTTTTTGGGCAAGCTTAATTTTGAGAACATCTCTCTCAGATTCCCCATTTCCCATACGAGACTTGAGTCTAGCCATCTCAGCATCCTTGGCTATACATTCCTAAACCAGAGTGACTTTTTTGTTGATGGGGATCTTCTAGGATGAACCAGGTTAATTGGGGATGGAATTGAATACATTGTCACAAACAACGTAGTATTAATGCCAAAGTAATCCATGCTCGAGGACATTTCCCATTTCTTTAGAGGCACATTGCGCCAATCAAGCACAGTAGTCAAAATAAAGCAATAAGGTGTAGCATGAGTCTTGGAGCCATTGATGACCCTGCCCAATAGATTGATAATGAAGGCGGGCCAATTAATTTGCGTTCCACTTTCCAGGTACTCCATAAGAACTAGATCCATGTAATTGCCAATGTGCCTTCTCTCATGTCTGGGCAATAAATAGTTGTTGACAAATTAAAACAAGAACTAGTGCACAGGCTTCATTTCACTCTTCTGCACAACCCTGGCTTCATTCACATCTTCAGAAACACAAAACCTCCTAGGCAAGAGCAGTAGGGAGGGTATGTCCAGGATCTCTCCCGGTTTTTCTGCATCAAAATGCACTTGAACTCCTTTCACTAGGCTACTACCCTTGCCATCCTTAACCTCAACATTCGCCATAAACTCAATTAGCTTATTTCTGGCTGGCCTACCATTTATCCGAAGTACCATGTCCTTCCTTCCCTGGGTAGCTAATGCACCTACCATTCTTATCATTTATGGTTCCATCAGGTCTTTCAGAAGTCTACCCTTTGAATATTTCTTTTGCCAAACATGGAAAGGATATCATGTTCACCCTAAGAATCAACTTATGCTTCTTCTCCACTCTAGTCCTTATCTTCAAAAATTTTTGATTGATTGTTTTTCACTGCATACCTTGTCCTCTTGGCTAGTAAAGGTTGAACAACCTCAGACGCAAAAGAAGACTTCTTAGAGGAACTCTTGGGCTTTTTGGGCTAGAGGGTCAGAACCTCCACTGATGTAGTCCTTTCTTGATGGACCAGTTCTATCTCATTATCTTCAGTAGCCTCTAAGGGTCCTGCAACCTTTCCTTTCCTTTTGTCTATTCTCTTCTTCTTACTTTCAGCTAAAGCCCTTTGTAGATCAGTCTCACTCTATTTCAGTCGACTTTTTGTGGCTCTTCCCTTTGCCACGGAAGAGGCGCTAGGTATTGGGGAAGAAACCTTTCTTTTCTTAGAGAATATGGGAGCACTAGGGGTGTTAGGTGTTGTAGAGTGTCTTTTCTTTGGATTATAACTCGCCCCAACCTTTTTTCAACAGATGAACCAGGTTCATCTCTTTGTGAACTTAAGTTTACCAACCCTTCAGCTGCTTCCCCAGAACCACTTCCCCCTGACTTCTTGGCACTTTCTTCTACAAGTTCTTATTCAACACCACACATATCAGGCACAGACAGTCCAGCAGTGGGTGAATGATCAATCAATCCTTTCCCATTTCCCCTCTCTTCACCACATGCACTCTCTCTGTCTCTTTTTTGTTTTTCAAAATTCTTCTTACCTATATTCCTTCGTAACTCAGGTAATTCAATGTCCCTAATGGGTACAACCAGAACAAACCTAGTTTCTAGATTTTCAATCACAGATGAACTTACCTTAGAAAGGGGATTCTTGAGTCCTTTCAGATTCAGAAAACCCAAGTCCTTCCCCCTCACTTGCAGATTTGTATGACTCAGATTCAAAGTTGGATCCAGAGACTGGTGCCTGGCTTGCCTTCAATTTCTCATTCAATTTCTTCTTGAGAGCTCCAATTGCTACTATTTTTTGAGCAATCATTTTAACCTTTTTCAGCCTAGGTTTAGGAGTAGTGTTGGGTGGAAAAAAAGGATATGAAATAGATGGAGTAGGTTGTGAAGGAGTTATAGGATTATCTTATGAATTAGTCGTGATCGCTGGGTTTTGAGAGAATTAGGAAGTTAAAATTTGGGAGAAGAAGATATCAAGTAAGAGTAAAAACTGACAATTTTGATATTAAAGAATTGGTAGAAGGAATGATGTGTACTTAAAGAGAGATACACATTTAATAGGTAACGACAACTTTATCAATGATCAATTAGAGGTCTAATCAACCTAAAATTTCAGGTTCGAATGATAGGTTTATCTTAACTAGATTTTAGCAATTTTTTGGTTTAGAGTTCTAGGCAGATGGAACTGGTTAAAACCTAATAGATAGAATTTTCTAGGAAGTTAAAAATTGTAGGCTATTTGATCATGATTTAAATATTAATATTTCTAATTTTACAAAGTATAGAAAACATACCGTAGCTTTCATATGAACTCATACTGATGAAACTGGTTCTTCATTTAGAATTTTCTTGAACATGCCTCAATTACCATAATAGAAATTTTTTTGTAAGAGATATGTGAGTCATATTAACACATGTTATAGGAGTATACTAATTAAAGTATGATGTTGTTTAAGAATTAATCATGATATTTACACAAGTTCAGAGTTCCTAGCCAATTTGTTTAATTGTGCATTCTAGTTTTGACCTATTATGTGATCTTAATCATCCTTAATTCCAACATGTTCCTCTCAAAATTTTCTCTACCCAGTGCTTTAGGGAAGATGTCAGCAATTTGTTTATCAGTAGCACAAAATTCTATGGAGATCAATCATTTCTCATAGTTATCTCTTAAGAAGTGGTGTCTAACATCTATGTGCTTAGTCTTTTTATGATAAATAAGGTTATTTGTCATACTGGTAGCACTAGTGTTATCACAGAATATAGGAATGCAACCCACTTCAATCCTAAAGTCTATCAACTATTATTTAATCCATAATAAATGAGCACAACATGAGGCAGCAACAACATATTCAGACTCAGTACTGGATAAGGCCACTGAATTTTGCTTTTTACTGGCCCATGATACAAGACTTGAACCAAGAAATTGAGCCATGCCTAAGGTGCTTTTCCTATCCACAAGAAAACATGCATAATCAGCATCAACATTGTAAGGCCCCGTAAAATTTTTTTTGCTTAAAGACCTAGTAGTCGTGGTGTCATGGTCCGAATAATGTGTTAGGAATGCATAGATTTCTTCACGGCGAGCTTGCTCGCCGCGGTTTAGACCCTTGGTAGTGATTTAAGCTTTAAAAATTTGTAAGAATGAAATTTTCCAGAAAATGTTGATTTTGCGGTCAAGAATGCGGTCGCAGATCTGCTATACGTACGCATTCCTACCGTGGAGTTTAACAGAATGTTTTCCAAAATTTTTGTTGAAAATGCGGTCCAATATACGATCGCATAATGGAAATGTGGACCGCAGATCCATCACATAATTTCTTGAGAATGAGTGTCAATTCTGCAGTGCATTCTGTGACCGCAGAACACGAATGCGGACCGCATTCTCGTCGTATATCGTAACAGAACAGGTGAATTTTTGGGGCAATTTTGTGGTCCACACATGTTCATTCTATGATCGCAGATGCAACCGCAGATTTGGCTAAGCCCAGATTTTTATAAAAATTTAACCCGACTCCTTATTTAAGAGAACACCTCAAACCTTCATTTTCTCATTTATTTTTTAGCTAAACTAGAGGTAGGAAAGAGGGATTCTAGAGATAGAGATCTAACCATCTTCAAAGATTGTTTCTAATCATTTGGTCCAGAAGTGCCTAGGGCAAGTGTCATCTTCCCCAACTTTTAAAAGGTAAAAACCCTAGCCATTTTCTTTAATTTTCAGTTGTCAAATGTGGAGAAAGATTTTCATGCTTTAGCTTTTGAAAATAGAATTTAACACCCATGCATGTTCTTTGTACTTTAAAATTAGTAAAAAGGCAAAGGCGGAGTCGGCAACATAAGATAGCTAGGTGAACTTAAAATAAGAGTTTCGGGGAAATAAAATTCAACTCTAGGTATGTATGGCAAACTTTGATTCTTGTGAAATCGCCCTTATGTGTACAATTCGTTTGGTATGTGATAATTTGGAGGAATTGTTGTGTAATTGTTTGATTTAGTTTTTGGGTATTAAATTGATGTTGAACTGTGTGTGGTGTGGTTCGAGATATGAACCGAAATATGAAAATGGAAGTTATAATTGGTAAAGAATTGAGAACAATTATAGTGATGGCATACTTGGCTTCTTGTGGGAAACTAATAAAATACTTGAATTGTGATGAACTGTAAACATAATGGTATGGATACTCTCGGAAATGGAAATATTGTAACTTTGTGGTGACACTGGAGTGAAAAGAATTTGGAAACATGAACAAAGTTGTAAATTTGCTTATTGCACTTATTTGTGATCTTGTATGGTGCTATTATTTGTTGGTTGTGATTGTTGTGATTAGAAATTGTATGGTGGGATCGGGTTGCGCACCGCAACACGAAATAATAAGGTATGGGTTGGGGTAATAAGGGTGGCCAAGGTAATAAGGGTGGAAAGCGATCTAAATCACCGTTTAAATTGATATGAAATCATTGATATGAAATTGTAAAAGGAGAAAGCAGGAGAGTTTGCAACTTGTAGGGCACTGATTGCCCCTTTGTTTGACTTGATTGTGCTTCATGTGTTTGTTTGGTTGCTGCCTTCCTTGTTGAAATTTAATTGTACTTTGGGCTGAGAACTACTTGAAACGAAGTAAATGTGGGAACATGATTGGCTGGCTTTATTATTTCTTTGTGTAATCATTGGTTGTCTTATCATCGTGATTTACTTGTTTAATAGCTTGAGTTTACTTGGGACAAAGCTTGTCCATACATACCAGTACAATTCTAGTGTACCGACGTCGCTTTTGCCAGGGACGCTACATTCGTGTTATGATTGTAGGAGGATCAGTAGCAGGTACTTCAGCTCATCGGCAGTAGCATCCTTCATCTTTCACTGGCCGTTTTGGTGAGCTTCTTTTCTCTCGAGGCCCTGCATGGCTCATGTCACTTTTGATTTAGACTTTATTTTTATTTTGTGTAAGGTATAGCTGGAGCCTTGTTATCGGCAAGTATTGTTTCATCCCTTGTATCCTAGAGGCTCCGTAGACAGTAAACTGTGGGACTATGGCCTATGTATGTATGTATATATATATATATATATATATATATATATATATATATATATATATATATATATATATATATATATATATATATATATATATATATATATATATATATATATATATATATATATATATATATATATATATATATATATATATATATATATATATATATATATGTCGGGCGTTGTAATTTGTAAACTTTTTAGTAAGTTAATCGTGTGGTTATGTTTGAAAAATGTGAATTCTGTTATAATTGGTAAGATCTTTGAATTACAAGTAATGAACAATACATGGGTAACGCGCGGGTTAGGAAAGACATCCAGGTCCGCTTGACTGGGGCTACCCGGTCTGGAGCTGATCATGTCCCTCGATTTGGGGTGTGACAAACATACACAACTAGATTGAAATTACTACCTTTAGGGTACCAAAGACACATATCACTATTGCCTTTCAAATATCTCAATATCCTCTTGACAACAGTATATATATATATATATATATATATATATATATATATATATATATATATATATATATATATATATATATATATATATATATATATATATATATATATATATATATATATATATATATATATATATATATATATATATATATATATGTCGGGCGTTGTAATTTGTAAACTTTTTAGTAAGTTAATCGTGTGGTTATGTTTGAAAAATGTGAATTCTGTTATAATTGGTAAGATCTTTGAATTACAAGTAATGAACAATACATGGGTAACGCGCGGGTTAGGAAAGACATCCAGGTCCGCTTGACTGGGGCTACCCGGTCTGGAGCTGATCATGTCCCTCGATTTGGGGTGTGACAAACATACACAACTAGATTGAAATTACTACCTTTAGGGTACCAAAGACACATATCACTATTGCCTTTCAAATATCTCAATATCCTCTTGACAACAGTCAAGTGAGACTTATTTGGATTTGCCTGTAAGCGAGCACAAAGACCTACATTGTAAACTATTTCAGGTTTGCTGGTAGTAAGATACAGAAGTGAAACAATCATACCCCTATACAACTTTTGATGAAAGGATGAACCAGGTTCATCTCTTTTAAATTTTGTGGCAGTTGCAAAAGGGGTGTCTATTTCCGGTGATTCATCCATTTTAAATTTTCTAATAATCTCCTTTGCGTATTTCTGCTGATGGATCATGGCTCTATTTAGGATTTATTGATATATAAGTCTAAGAAAAAGTTAAGCTCACCTATCATACTCATTTCAAACTCACTCCCCATTAATTTTGTGAAATCCTCACTTAGTTTGTTAGTGGTGGCACCAATTACCTTTTTTTAGCCATGTTCAAGCAGGAATTTGGACAATTATTCATACCATGCTCAGGGAGCATGCTTGAGTCTATAGAGAGACTTTTTTAATTTGTACACATGCTGAAGACATTCCTTGCTTTCATACCTTGTAGGTTGTTTCAAAAACACTTCTTCTTTTAGGTAGCCATTTAGGAAGGCACTTTTGACATCCATTTGATGAAGAGTGAATTCCATGTGTCCTGCAAAGCCTATGAGGAATCTTATTGCCTCTAGTCTTGTAAGAGGAGCAAAAGTTTCATCATAATATATACCCTCATCTTGGTTGTAAAATTGTACCACAAGCCTTGCCATGTTTCTAGTAATAGTTCCATCTTCATCAAGTTTTTTTCTGAAGACCCATTTTGTGCCAAAGACTAATCTATTCTTGGGTTTTAGAATTAGATGCCAAACTTGACTTCTCTCTTATTTATTAAGTTCATCTTGCATTGCATTTACCCAATCTGCATCATGTAGAACCTCAATAATATTTTTAGGTTCAATAAGAGATAGGAAAGCATCGAAAGCACAAAATTCTTAAAATTGTGATCTAGTTTTGACTCTATAGGTTGGATCAACAATTATGTTGTCAATACGATGAGAACTTAGAGACTTATAAGTTTTCACAACCAACTGATTTCTACTAGATGTTTCTCCCATGTTTTATTGCTGAGGAATAGGGTCATCAACAGGTTCCTTTACGGGATTTGTTTTGGTTCCTATTTGATCAGTTCCTCCTGTCAGGTTGCCCAAGATGGAAGAACTTGTTCGATCACTTGTTCCTTCTTTTGGTGCAAATTTAGCCTGTGCTGAGACTTTAGTCAAATCTTTTACCAACCCAGTAGCCTCATCTTCATGTTTAGAAAGAATGTTAGTTTAATCAAACACTATATGCACACTTTCTTTTACACACAAACTTCTTTTATTGATCACTTTATCTGCTTTGCTATGTGAAGATTATCCCAACAATACTCCCTCGTCACTTCTGTTATCAAACTTACCTAGGGATTCCTTTCCATTATTGTGCACAAAGCACTTACTTACAAATGACCTAAGATGGGATATATTTGGCTTTCTCCCTTTAAGTAACTTATAGGGAGTCTTCTCTACAAGACGTCTAGTCATGCACCTATTGATGATGTAGCATTTAGTGTGTTCAACCTCTGCGTAGAAGTTGTAGGGTAGTTTACTAGATAGAAGCATAGTCCTATTCATATCATCAAGAGTTCTATTCTTTCGTTCAACTACTCCATTTTGTCGAGGAATCCTAGGGGAAGGTAAGGTATGATCTATGCCATGCTTATCACCAAATTCAATAAACTTAGCATTTTCAAATTCAGTTCCATGATCAGACCTAATGGATGCAAGTTGATTAGCTAATTGTTTCTGAGTCTTTCTGATAAAAGCAGTAAACATGTAAAATGATTCATCTTTAGATGTTAAGAATAGTACCCAGGTAAACCTAGAATAATCATCAACAAGTACCATCACATATTTCTTACCATATATTCTCAATGTTCTCATTGGACCATAGAGATCCATATAAACCAGTTCCAATGTCCTGGTTGTGCTTACCATTTTTTGGCTCTTAAAGGATGATCTTACCTGCTTCCCCCTTGAACAAGCCTCACAAACTTTGTCTTCCTTGAACTTCATGTTAAGTAGCCCTATCACCAAGTCCTTGGAGACTAATTCATTGAGTTGATTCAGACTTGCATGACCAAGTCTTTTGTGCCATATGAGGGGATCATTATCCAACACACTTAACCAAGTGCGTTCATTTTCTAAAAGAATGGACAAATCTACAATATAAATATTGTTAACTCTTGTTCCCTATAAAACAATCTTGTCAGTGGTAAGGTTAATCACAAAATATTTGGTAGAGGTAAATACTACAAGGTTACCTCTGTCACACAGTTGTGACACATTGATTAGGCTATATTTCAATCCATCTATCAAGTAGACACTCTTAATGGAGGGAGAGTCTTTCTTACCTACCTTTCCAACTCCAATAATCTCATCTTTCTTTCTATTTCCAAAGTAGACATTACCTCATTTCAAGTCCTTAAGTGAAAGGAATCGGTACTTTCTTCCAGTTATATGTTTTGAGCACCCACTATCCATGTACCATATTTGGCTGTTTCCCTTCACTTGGACCTGCAAAAGGAAATCAGGGGTTATTTCTTTTAGGCCACCTAGGCAGCCTAGTTTTCTTTTGAACAAAAGTTTTGTTCATTTGACTGGCATGTTCTTCTGTATTACATTCATTTTTCTAATCACCAGTCTTGCCACAATGTGTGCATATTTTTTTCCAGGAAGAGTAAGGTACTTGCTTTTGGGTCCCACTTAGGTGCTTGAGTCCAATATCCAAGTCCTCTTTTTGATGTTCTTGCAGCTAGGAAAGTGCATCAGAAGCCTTATTCCATTTGGAAGTTCTGTATAGTTCATGTTTTACCTTCCCTGGGTCTTCTTTTAAGACTCTTATCTACTCATCCTTCCTGTACAACTCATCCTTCATTTTTCCTAAGTTCTCTTCTAAGATGTGGTGTGTGTAATCATCTTTCTTCTTTCCTATTCCTAATTGAGTTTTCAATTTTCATACCTAAGCTCTAGGACAATGGTGTCAAGTTAAGAACCTGATTCTTCAACTTAGCATTTTAATTATCACTCTCGATAGCCCTAGATTCTAGATTTTTGCACTTGGCTTTTAAGATTCCACACTGCCTAGATAGATTTTCCTGCTCATTATTAATTTTGTCAGACTCATCAATGAAGTCTAGCAATAGTTCAGAAAACTTTTCTTTAGACAAAAAACTTAATCTTGTCTTTGAGATGAAGGACATTTACCTCTTGTTCATTATCTGATTCTTCGGTGGTCATAAGTGCTTGTTCATGTCTAGCTTAATCTTATGAGTCCTCTTATGAGGTTTCTCCCCAAGTAGTGACTATAGACTTTGTTGATCCTTTGTTCCTTTTGGGTTCAACTTGTTCCTTCTTCCTGTTCCTTCGTCCAACCCTTTCTTTCTTCCATTTAATATCCCACTTAGGAGAGTTCTTGATCATGTGATCATTCTTACCACATTTTTAGCAACCTTCGTTGGTCTGTTTCTTAGAAGCCCTTGGTTTGATGGAGTTGTACCTCTTGAAGAACCCTTTCCTCTCATTATGTACTTTTTGAAATCTATTGTGATCATGGCCACTTCATCATCCTCCAGATCTGAACCTTCAACTATTTTAAGAGCCAGACTGTTTTCCATCTTGGGTGCATCCATTTTCATTTGCCTCCTCAGTTCATAGGTAGTAACATTTCCAATCAGTTCATCCACCTTGAGGGTAGCAATGTTCTTTGATTCCTGAATAGCAGTGAGTTTTCTTTCCCGAGTTAATTGTAAAACTCTTGTCAAGATTTTCTCAACCTTGTCTTCTTCAAGGATAATTCTCCCAAGATATTAAAGTTCATTTGTTAATGTTATGAAGCTTGTGTACATCTCCTAGATAGTTTCTCCTTCCTTCATATTGAAATTCTCATATTAAGAATATAGCAGTGTTCCTCTTGATCTCTTCGCTTGACGAGTTCCTTCATGAGCCACTTGTAAAGTGTCCCATATTTTGTTGGAAGTGGTACAACTTTGAATCCTACTATACTCACCTAGACCTAGTCAACATATAAGCCTTTTCTTTGGCTTGGCATTCTTCTCCCATTTCTTCAAATCTTCAGCAGTGCAGTCAGTTCTTGTCTTTGGCACGTCCACTCCTTCTGCATTCTTCTTTGTATTTGTTAGGGGACCATCAGTGACTATGTCCCAAAGTTCATTGTCCTCTCATGTGATATGATCTCTCACCTTGTTCTTCGACCAAGAATAGTACTGACCATTAAAGAGTGGAGGCCTAGCAGTAGATTGCCCATCCCAATATTCAGGCGGTACACTCATCTTGATCTTTTCCTAAGGTGTTAGCCTCTTCAAGGACTACCCGCTCTCATACCAATTGATGTTTTAAGAGTAAAGACCACATAAGAGGGGTGGTTGATTTGTGTGGTACCCAATTTTCGCTTAACTGAACAATAGAAGAACCTGGTTCTTCTAGGTGTTCCAACTACCATTGTTTGCAGAATAATAAATACTGAAAATAAAGAACACAGAGATTTTTACGGAAAAATAACTGGGTCAAAAGGTGAAAAAAACTACGACCTACTAATCAGTAGGATTTCTCCAATCTTCCACCAAAATCACTAATTCAAAATACCATTTACAAAAATTCTTTGTAAACCTAAGGATTAACTATAATCTATTTGTGGCATACAGCCTCAACTGCTGCGACAACTTCAAGTTAATTGTAACTTGAACACTCTACGTACCTAATACAATTGCTTCTTTGAAAATTGAAAGGAACAACGTAAAATCACCTGCTATAATTGAACTAGAATAAAAGATAGACACTACAAACTGGTTCTTCTATCTCGTTCGAGTAGCTTCAAGAGTGCACACTCAAATCACGTATAAACTTCTTGCAAAATCGCCTTGCTCTTTTGCTATAAATTTAAGTTTAACTTTTTCATATGTGCTTTACCTATAAAAGAGAACAACAGTGACATTTAATAGGTTAATAATCATAATTTCATTTGGATTCAATTGCTGCTCTTCTATCGTAGAAGAGTTCATGGTGATCTCAAACTCTAACATTATCTTCATCCTAGCTTTTGTTATCTTCATGTAATGAGTCTTTCTCTCCTTATTCAATATGCAATCTTTTCGATCAGATCAAAAGATATTGTTGCTTAATCACTAGGAGTTATCTCCTTCACGTATACCTCACATGTATAGGTTGATCATGAATTCACAAGATGGACCTGGTCCATGTTTGAGTTCTTTTGTCAATCTTCAAAACTTTACCTGTTCGTGGGCCAACACCTTGCCCTTCTTGAACAAGGACCCCACTTACCACAATCTCAAACACCACCAAGTACAGGTAAAGTTTTTCATCTACCTTTAGGGTGTGAAGCAAATGTGGGTTCAATAAGTAGCATTTTAATTCATGTAAGGCTTGTTGACATTCCAGGGCCCATGCAAAATCCTTTTCTTTTAGAGCAAGTTAAAGAACTGATGACTTCAATCTGATGACCTTGAAATAAATTGAGCCAAAGCATCTATTCGACCTATTAGCCTTTGCACGACCTTCACACTATCCATGATCGTGATATCCTCGATAAATTTGATCTTATCGGGGTTGAATCTGATACCCCAATTTGATACCATAAAGGCGAGGAACTTACCCAAGACGACTCCAAATGCACGTTTCTCTGGGTTAAGCGTCATTTTGTATTTCTTCATAGTGTAAATGTTTCCTGCAAATGAACGAAATGGTCTTCTGCGTGCAGAGACTTAACCAACATGTCATCAATATAGACTTTCATTGTTTTACCTATACTTTCTTCGAACATTTTGTTAACAAGGTGTAGGTATCTTTCTCTTGTATTTTTTTGCCTGAAGGGCATTACGTTGTAACAATAAGTTTCAAATTTAGTAATAAACAAAGTCTTTTCCTCGTCCTCCGGGTTCATCTCTGAATCTGATTGTGCCTAGAGTAGGCATCGAGAGAAGTTAGGGTCCGTTGGCCAGCCGTGGCATCGATCATGTGATCCATGTTCGGCAAAAGGAAAGAATCTTTTGGACTTATTTTGTTCAAGTCTTTACATTCTACGGACATCCTAAGTTTTTTTTTTTCCTTTTTTAGGAACTACTACTACATTGGTTAACTACTGGAGGTACTTTACCTCCCGAATTGATCCTATTTTAAGAAGTTTGGTTACCTCGTCTTTTTTTAAAAAATGGTTTACCTCGGCCTGAGGCCTTTTTTTTTCTTTATCAGTTTGAACCCGAGACTGATGCTTAGCTGATACGTGGTGGTTTCTGGTGCAATCCTTGTCATATCTAAATAGGTCCAAGTAAGGAAATCCATATTATCAATAAGAAATTTAATGAGCTTTTTCCTGAGTTTTGGGGTCAATCCATTGCCAGGTATACCTTTCTCTCGGGAATGTATTCAATCCTAATGACCTGCTCCAACTCCCCGAGAGTTGATTTGGTTACATCGGACTCTTCGGGAATGACGAAGATTTGAGGAGTATGGAAATCCTCATCTTCGTCTTCGATTACCCGTTGCTCTGGTTGCATCGAGGATGGAGGCGGTGATTGCTATTTGACCTCCTATTTACCTTTAATGCTTGGATTCTCCAATGTTAAAGGCTGTGGTATCGGTACAGTTCCTCGATTCCAAACATCTCCTTTGTAATATGTTGTTCTCCGTGGACCATTTTCACTCATTCCTCTGTTGGGAACTTCATCACCTGGTGAATAGTTGAAGGAACTGCCCTCATGTTGTGTATCCAGAGTCAACAATCCTTTTACAATAATATTTCAACAATAAAAAGTCAACAATAATAAGCGAAAGTCTTACATTTAAATAACTAAACAAGATATTGAATTCCAACATAATCTCTACCCAAGAACTGGAGTCACATACTCGGGAACTTCTAAGAAGTACTAAATGCAAAGTCTGAAAGAAACATAATATGTTTGTCTAGAATACACGGAGGCAACAGTCTAAAAGAGAGAATAAGAGAGAGTCGTCAGGCCTGCGGATGCCTGCAAAGCTACCTCGGGTCTCCCGATACTGAAAGCCTGCTCCCATGCTAATGTTGATGCTGCTGCTCGAAACCTGGACCTATACAAAAACGCACAGAGTGTAGCCTACTAAAGTAATAATTGTTGTTTTAAGTAGACTACTAAAGTTGTAGGTCAACTTATCACGATTTAATTGAATTACATACAACTCACCCCCACCCCCTCTCTTGTACTTTCAGTTGGCCTTCGATAAGTTGAAGCCAAGCGAGCCTAATGTGAATTGATTGCCTGAAAATACGTAATGAACTAGTCTGCCTAACGCAAAGTATAAGTTTCAACATAATCTGTACCTGTAAGATATGATAAGCTACATTATTTTCTATGATTAAAGGAGGTTTATCTGAGCTTTAAATTTTTGTGCTCCCATAACTGCTTTCATGTGTTTTGCTTTATGCCTAAGTATTTTTACCTTTTAAAACCTCTAAAAAGCCAAATTCCCTTCCCTTTAGGATTAATAGTCCTATACACCTCCGGGACTGGTAGGAATGGGACGGGTAATAGCACGCAATAACAATCGAGACCAATTCACGCCTTATACCTTAACAAGATGGGAAAGGGTATACATGGATATAATGATCATGCGATAATACCACATGTATAAATGGTTACCAGGTGTTGCGTATGGTGGTCCATGTTAGTTACAAACCTAGGACCCCCCTCCCTCTTACGTGTTTATTTCTTTATTTTCAGAATTATTCTTAAAACCTATCTAATTTCTAGTTCTTTTAAATCCCGTATTTCACTTTAATTATTCAAGGATCTATTTTGGTTATTCAACTTCTGGTACTATTCTCTTTCCAAATTTTCACCCCCATTCCATTCCTTGTTTGATTATTTGCATCAATTATTTGACCCCCCATTTTCCGCACTTCTATATCCCTTAAATAATTATGAAATAGATTATTCCCAAAACATTCAGCATGTTTATTTAACTTTTACTCTTCACCTTTTTTGCAATCATTACGCGAAAGATAATTATGCATGTTTATTTGTTTATATTCAAAGTCACAATTATAGCATGGTTGGGAACCACACTAGTGGATCTTTAGGGGTGCCAAACACCTTCCCCTCGAGATAAATTCTAGCCCTTACCCGAACTCTGGTTTTCCAACTCAAAACCCTTACTGTCATAATGCCCTTAATCATTAGGCGATGACTCTTCAATTCCAAAAACCCAATTCCCACAAGGCAATAGAGTTGTCTTCCTGAATGTCGTAACCCCGATTTCACTTTCACGAGAAAAAGGGGGCGGGGCGTCGACAGCATGGCGACTCTGCTGGGGATTCTTTAGGCTTTTACCACTGTATGTTATATGTGCCTTTACTATTTTCTTTATTGGTGTGTTTAATACCTTTATTCAAAATTGACTTGTATTCTTATTTGTTTTTCTTTAACACTTTCATTTACTGCTTTCCTGCAATACCATTTTAATTTCTAAGCAATTGTTGTAATCATTACGAATGTGAAAATACGTGACAATTTGTCTCATTATTGTAATTGAATCTTCAACATCATATTCCACTCGTGCCAAACAAATACCATAGCAACACTTGATTAGATTGTTGCGCTCTTCGAATATTATTACCTCCTAAATTATGGCAAAGGCGTATTTGCGGTAAAATTAGTCGATCAGCGGTGTAGTCGACGGTTCCGTGCCTTTCCCTCTTGAGTTGTTCCCTCAAGAGTACCGGTCTAGCACCCCATAAAAATCTTACTCTATTTAACTATTCATGCATCACTGTCAAACCTAGTCGAGCCAGTTATATTGTCCACATAATGGCTCTTTAAGATATCCTTATCTGAAGTCCAATAAGTTCCCCTGGGACCCAAATGGACTACAGCATACTCTTTGCATTTATTTGGAGAACTAAATGTTGTTTATTCCAATTATTGATTTAAACAGTCGAGTCTGGCGGGGGTAAGGGACTAATGCTTTGTATTGCAGGAAATGAGGCATGAAATCCCCAGATTCGGCATGGTAACCAATATCCACTCAAGGTTTATATGATGGTGGGATGACCTTCATTCCATTGACCGGACTCTTGTCCGCAAGTATTTGGGAAACTTAACCTGTCTACTAGAAATTCGACCGGACAACAGAATCATAGAGGCTGCGACATTATTCTGGGATAGTGATAGGTCGGTATTTCGATTTGGGGACCTCGCAATGACCCGTCTGCTCGGGGAAAAAGGAGGATTAGCCGGTATTCCTTGAGAGACTCGGGATTTGCTCATGCCGGAAAACTACAAGGGTAAGGGTTTCTTTAAAATGATGTGGTTGAAGAAAAATTTAGATTTCACTTATTTGAAGGATACCTATGTTCCATTCGACTACTTGTACGAGAGGTACGGTCATAGAAAGTCCTATTGTACCTATCAAGACGAATTCACCCTCACACCATTGGGGAATATCCACAAAAGAGTGTTCATCTTCATGTTCTGTTTCCTAGGAATGATAGTGTTCCCTTTGAAGAAGGCTAGGATCCATATCAGACTAGCCATGGTCACCAAGACACTAATGGAGAGGTTTGAAAGGCAACCCTTTATCATAGTGCACATGATTGTTGCAGAAATCTACCAAGCTTTGGGAAACTGCCACCGAGGAGCTAATCATTTTGAGGGTTGCCATTTATTACTCCTACTTTAGCTTATAGAACATCTTCAAAAGGGTCAATACCGTCAAGAGCTTTCATGAAGTCCGTGGAATGATCATATAACCTTTCACCATCCCAACAGAATGAACTATATGCCTGACATGTTTGCTCGACCAGGGGATGCTAGAGGATGGGTAGAATTGTTTGAAAACTTGAAAGAAGAGAAGGTGCAATGGATGTTCGAATGGTTCCTGACTGGAGAGTTCATAATCCGCACTCGTGATGCAACATTCCTTATACTCATTGGTCTGAGGGGAACCTATCCCTATGGACCACTCTGAGTCATAAGGCAGGACAGAATGAAGCAAGTTGTACCAAATGTCGAGAAAATGAGTCATTTCAGGGCTGATTTCCAAGGCAATGATAGCCCATACAAGTGTCAAGCTCAAAAAATGGGGAATATCAAGATCATCTTGTAGAGTGATTCCATAGAGTCCGACTGTTATCGTGCCAGCTACACCCCATACTATCCAGGTTGGTTAAAAGAAGATCATGCTGGGTCATGACAACCCGGGTCTTATCAAGGTCACATAGTCATCGATGAAAGGGCTGAGATATAGGTTAAGTACAATTAATTGCACAAAAGGCTCAGGGAGTGCGAGAGTAAGCATCAAGTGATTCAAGAGGCTAATCAAAAGTTGATCGAGGAATGGAAAGATCTTGCTATTAGAGCCAACTAGCGCGTATGGCATTAGGAGCATGGGTTGGTAGAGCTGGAAGGGAAGTTCATCCGAAGGATCGAGAGTTGCCAAAATGCCATGGGTAATTAAAGAGGACATTTGGATAGGGCTTATTTTATACTGGGATTGCGTGAGCTAGTGATGCATTCGATGGAGCCATAGATGCCGAGTCTGGGAAAGGTCTTCGGGGACCAAGTAGTTAGGAGTCTTTTTTCTTTTCCGCTCAGAAATGTAATAAGTCTAATCGGTCATTAGTGATATTTTTATTTTATGCAATTTATTGTCATTTTGGGATTCGTCTTATTATTATCAATAAAATGAGGCATTTCGCATTATAAGTTTTCCAAATCAACTTGTCGCTAGGCCTACCTCGGGCACAACGAGGCTCGCAAATTAGGACACGATTTACATTCTTTCATTATGTGTTTAAAATACTGCAATGCTTTTCTTCTCTGAATCCGTAATAACTTGTTACCTTTTTAATGTTTTTACTTTAAATTTTATTCTCCTCCCCAAAACGTTTGTTCGTGCATTCTGGTATCATCATCCTACTCCACAAGATCTAAGGGCCCTCCACCTTCTCCTTCTCCAAGCTCTATCAAAAGCAAGAAAAAAGAAAAGATGGAAAACGTGAACAATATCAGAAAAGACGACTCAGCTGAAAGGATAGAGGTTCCTCAGGGTGTTCAAGTATCCAAAAAGAGTACTGCTCAACTTGATCAAAAGTTACTGAAGTTTCAAGAAGAACTAGACCAAGTTCGAAACTTGGCAAGTCTGTCATTCTCCCTCACAACCCCAGACATCCACTTTGCCAATATGCAACACCCCATACCTCCATACAACATCCCAAAACCACATAAACAGCCTGCTACTCATTGCAACATATACCTCAACAACACTCCATCAAATGATCATCCCTACCACACTCCCATATATGTGGAAACCATACCACAATACACTCAACCCATCACAAACATGCTAGAGTCTGATGATAAAGACTCTCTCATCAAGAACTTGGCAGTCGAGCTCAAGAAATTAACTAGCCGAGTCCATGGCATTGAAGGAAGAAAGCGCATTGAAGGGAAGAATTATGAGGATCTTTGCATTCAGCTAGATGTTAAATTCCCGGAGGGGTACAAACCTCCCAAGTTTGAAATGTTTGACGGTTCAGTGTAAGGCCCCGTAAAAATTTTGTGCATAAAACCTAGTAGCTGTGGTGTCATGGGCCGAGTAATGTGTTAGGATATTCTTAAGACCGCCTTCAAAACTCGTTATGGTCACTTCGAGTTTTTGGTCATGTCTTTTGGGCTAACCAATGCCCCACAGCAGCTTTCATGGACCTTATGAATCGGGTTTTCAAGCCATTCCTAGATTCCTTTGTAATTGTATTCATTGACGACATCCTCATCCACTCTCGGAGCAGAGAAGATCATGCCATTCACCTCAGAGCAGCATTGCAGACCCTTCATCAGCATCAATTGTATTCCAAGTTCTCAAAATGTGAGTTTTGGTTGGAGTCCGTAGCCTTTCTAGGGCATGTTATTTCCAGTGAGGGAATTCAGGTGGATCCTCAAAAGATTGCGGCGATGAAAGATTGGCCTAGACCCACGACCCCGATAGAGATACGTAGCTTCTTGGGTTTGGCAGGGTACTATCGGAGGTTTGTAGAGGGATTCTCAACCCTCGCTTCCCCATTGACAAAACTGACGCAGAAGGCAGTTAAGTTCCAGTGGTCCGAAGCATGTGAGAAAAGTTTCTAGGAATTGAAGTCAAGATTGACCTCGGCACCAGTATTGGCCTTGCCAGAAGGCATAGAGGGATTTGTAGTTTATTGTGATGCCTCCGGGGTTGGTTTGGGATGTGTATTGATGCAGCACGGGAAAGTCATATCTTACGCTTCCAGGCAACTCAAGAATCATGAGAAGAATTATCCGACGCATGATTTGGAGCTTGCAGTTGTTGTGTTTGCTTTGAAAATATGGCGGCACTATCTTTATGGAGTTCATGTAGATGTGTTTGCAGACCACAAGAGCCTCAAGTATTTGTTCAAGCAGAAGGAGCTAAATCTGAGACAGCGGCGGTGGTTAGAATTGCTCAAGGACTATGATATGAACATATTGTACCATCCAAGAAAGGCAAATGTGGTAGCCGACGCTCTTAGTCGAAAATCCATGGGTAGTTTGGCTCATTTGGATGTAGGATCAGAGACCCCTGGCTCGAGAGGTTTACCAATTAGCCAGTTTGGGGGTTCGTATCTCGGCGTCAGACGAGGGGGATATTTTGGTGCATAATGGAGCAGAATCATCATTGGTCACGGAAATCAAGGAAAAACAGTTCATGGATCCAGCATTGGTTCGGGTAAAGGAAGCAGTCATGAATAACAAGACCTCAGCATTTGTACTCAGCAGCGAAGATGGTGTATTGCGGTGTCAAGATAGGCTATGTGTTCCGGATGTGGACGAGCTTCGGGAAAGGGTAATGGTAGAGGCTCATATTTCCAAGTATTCGGTACACCCAGGTTCCACGAAAATGTATCATGACCTTAAGGAGATTTATTGGTGGAACGGTATAAAAAGGGATGTAGCAAGCTTTGTAGCTAAATGTCCGAATTTTCAACAAGTGAAGGCCGAGCATCAACGGCCCGGTGGATTAACTCAGCTTATAGAAATACCAAGGTGGAAATGGGAGATGATCAATATGGATTTTGTGGTAGGGTTACCTCGCACTCGGCGTAAGTTTGACTCAATATGGGTGATAGTGGATCGACTCACCAAATCAGCTCACTTCCTGCCTGTCAAGTCCACTGATACTGCGGAGCAATATGCAAGATTGTACATCAAGAAGATAGTAAGACTTCATGGCACTCCACTTTCTATTATCTCGGATCGCGGGGCTCGGTTCACAGCTAACTTTTGGAAGAAGTTTCAGCAAGGTTTGGGAACTCAGGTGAATCTCAGCACAGCTTTCCATCCGCAGACCGACGGCCAGGCCGAGCGGACCATTCAGACGCTTGAAGATATGTTACGGGCTTGTGTCTTAGATTTTAAAGGTAATTGGGATGAACACTTGCCACTGATAGAATTTGCTTACAATAATAGCTATCATGCTAGCATTCAGATGGCCCCATTTGAGGCATTGTACGGGAGAAGATATAGGTCGCCAATCGGGTGGTTTGAGGTAGGTGAAGCGGCATTGCTAGGGCCAGATATGGTGTACGAAGCTATGGAAAGGGTCAAGGTTATTCAGGAGAGAATGAAAATAGCACAGAGTCATCAAAAATCCTATGCAGACGTTCGCCGAAGGGATTTGGAGTTTCAAGTCGATGATTGGGCGTTCTTGAGGGTATCTCCTATGAAGGGAGTCATGCGATTTGGAAAGAAAGGGAAATTGAGTCCTAGGTATGTCGGGCCATATCGGATCGTTCAAAGGATTGGTCAAGTTGCTTATAGGCTAGAGTTGCCTCCTGAGATGTCATCAGTGCACCCGGTATTCCATGTGTCCATGTTGAAGAAAGTGATTGGAGATCCATCCACCATCATGCCAATCGAAGCTATAGAGGTTAATGAAGATTTGTCATATGAAGAAGTTCCAGTTGCCATTCTTGATAGGCAAGTCCGTAAGTTGAGAAATAAGGAAGTTGCCTCTGTTAAAGTATTGTGGCGAAGTCAACAAGTTGAGGAGGCCACATGGGAAGCGGAAAAAGATATGAAGGAAAAGTACCCCCATTTGTTTGATCAAGCCTAGAAGAAATTAGGTAACCTTTCTACTCCTAGTAACTGCCATCTTGTCTAAGTTGTTTCCCTCTAAGTATTAGTAAAGTCTCCTTCATTTTGTAATGAGTTAAATGTGTTGTTGCCTTGGGTCACCTGAACCTTTCTTGATAAATGCAATCCTTATAAATATTCGCGTGTTAAATAAACAACTAATAGTAAGTGTAGATTGGTAATGGTTTGTTAAGTGTACATGGTGTGTTAAAATTGTTAAATAAGGTAAGAATTCATTGAAGTGACTAGTTTATGTGCAATTGTAACAATGTGATAGAATATGTGCATTCGTTGAGGTAAGAAAGTGTATACCAGTTGTGAAAAGTGTTGTATTTGTGTATTGTTGTTTGGTAACGTGTTTCGGGGCCCTCTGACAGGTGGATATGTCCATAATACAAAGGAAACTCTGGCGAAATTTTTCTAAAATATAAGAGTTAGTCAAAATTTTGTTGGTTGCATATCATGTCTTTCAAAACCAACTCATTTATTTCAAAATCCTCATTCGAGGACGAATGATCTTAAGGGGGGGAGGATGTAAGGCCCCGTAAAAATTTTGTGCATAAAACCTAGTAGCTGTGGTGTCATGGGCCGAATAATGTGTTAGGAATGCGTAGAATTCTTCGCGGCGAGCTTGCTCGCCGCGATTCGGACCCTTGGTAGTGATTTAAGTGTCAAAAATGTAGAGAATAAAGTTTTCCAGAAAAGTGTCAAATATGCGGTCAAGAATGCGACCGCAAACCCGTTATGCGGACCGCATTCTTGCCGCAAAGCTTAACAGAAGCCTCCCAAAAATCATGTTGAAAATGCGGTCGATATGCGATCGCATAGTGAATCTGTGGTGCACTTTGCGACCGCAGATCAAGAATGCGGACCGCATATTGGTCGCATTCTGTAACAGAACTTGTGTAATTTTGAGGCCATTCTGCGGTCACTCTGCGAACCGCATGTTGATTCTGCGGTCGCAAAGTGCACCGCATAATTGACCCGGTCCGGATTTTTGTAACATTTTGACCCGATCTCTTCTTTAATATAACACCTTTCACCCTCATTTTCTCATATCATCTTACCAAAAATTAGAGATAGAAGAGAGGGTTTTTAGAGAGATAAATCTTTCATCTTCAAAGATTGTTCCAACCATCTTAGTTCAAAGGATTTTAGGGCAAAGATTCAACTTCCCCAAATCTTTTCAAGGTAAAAACCCTAACTATTTTCTTGATTTTCAGTTTTAAATTGGGTAAAGAGAAGTTTGCATATAATAGCTTTTGAAAATAGAATTTTTACACTCATGCATGATTATTGAACTTGATTTCTAGTAAAAAGAAGTGAGTAGAAGTAAGAGTCTTCAAGAACAAGGTTGGCAAGAGTAGGATATCTTGGGTAAGCATAAAGTAGGAAGAAAAATTATCACCAGGTATGTATGGCTAATTTTGATTCTTGTGAAATCGCCTATATGTGTGAAATTTGTTTGGTTAGTGATAATTTGACAAATTGTGTGAAATTCTCAAAGTTGTTGTTGAAATATGAGTGATGTGGTATAGAATATGAACCGAAAATTAAATGAGAGTCGAAATGGGTAAAGAATTGTGAATAATGATTATGATGGCCTATATGGCACCTTGTGTAAAACAAACGAAACTCTTGAGAATTTGTTTATTGTGGAAAGAGATGAAACACTTGAATTGTGGAAATATTGTAACATGTTTGTGATATTGATTTGAAAAATAATTGAGAACATGAAACAATGTGCAAGTTGCTTATTTGAACTTGTTGAAATTGTGTGTAGTACCTTATCTGCTGTTTGAAATTGTTGTGTTTTAAACTGTAAGGCGGGGTCGTGTTGCGCGCCGCAACGCGAGGAAATAAGGTGTGGGTTGGGGTGATAAGGGTGGCCGAGGTAATAAGGGTGGTCAGGGGCAATAAGGATGGAAAGCGATCGAAATCGCTATTGAAAATTGATACAAAAATCAATAATGTGAAATTGTGAAAGGAGACAACAGGAGAGTTTGCAACCTGTGGGGCACTGATTGCCCTTTGTTTGACTACTTGTGCTTTACGTGATTGATTGGTTATTGTTAAATTGGTTGATCGTAGAAAGTGCTTTGTGTTGAGAATTATTTGAAATGAGGAAAATGTGAAAACATGGTTGGCTGGCTTAATTAATTGTTGATGTAATTCAATGGCTTGAGTTTACTTGGGACAAAGTTTGTCCATACATGCCAGTACAATTCAAGTGTACTGACGTCCCTTTTGCCGGGGACGCTACATTCGTGTTATGATTGTAGGTGGATCAGTAGCAGGCACTTCAACTCATCGGCAGTAGTATCCTTCTCCTTCCACTGCCCGTTTTGGTGAGCCCCTTTTCTTCCTTGGGGCCCTGTGTGGTTCATGCCACTTTTGTTTAGATTTCATTTTGGTTTTGTAAGGTATAGCCGGATCCTTGTTACCGGCAAGTATTGTATTCCCTTTTTTGTATCCTAGAGGCTCTGTAGACATGTAAACTGTGGGACTCCAGTATTATGTATACATTATGTTATGTCGGGCGTTGTAAAAACTGCATACTTGTTAATGAATCACTCGTATGGTTTTATTTGTTTAATGTGAAATCATTCATGGTTAGTAAGATATTTGGTTAATGAGAAACAATCAACACAGGGGTAACGCGTGGGAATGAAAGGCACCTAGGTCCGCTTGACTGGGGCAACCCGGTCAGGCGCCGGTCATGTTCCCCGATTTGGCGCGTGACAGTCAGGAGATCCTAGATTCCATTTGAGGACATATTGTGACAAGCTGGTCGGTGTGGGAAGAGATGAGAAGATCCGCATGAAACTCTTCAAGAGAAGCTTGAAAGGAGATATGCTATCTTAGTACATCAGCCAAGATCACAAAAAGTGGATAAGCTGGGTTGGAATGGCGTCTAACTTCATGGATAGATTCAGGTTTAATAAAGAGAATGCAGCAGACATCTTCTACATCCAGAACCTAAAGAAGAAACCCACCGAGACATTCCACGAGTATGCCACTCGATGGATATCCGAGGCTGCCAGGGTCAGGTCGGCCTTAGAGGATAAACAAATGAACCAGTTTTTCATCCGATTATAAGATCTGAAATACTATGAAAGGTTGATTGTAATAGAGGGTCATAAATTCTCCGATATTATCAAGCTGGGTGAAAGAATTAAAGAGGGCATTAAAAGCGTAAAATATGGTGGCACATCAAATAAAAAGGATATGAGCACCATGAAAGAACCAAGTCACCCATAACATACCAATCCTACTTGGTACCCCATCTCACATACCAACATATTCCCAACTACCAAGCACTTCCACCTTCTTACCAAATTCCATCGCCCGCTTACCAACCTACTTCACCAAAATATTCTCAACCTGCACCCGTCTACCAAATTTATAATACTCACTACCAGTCACCTCCCACATGCCAAAGCTTTCTTAGGCCACGCCCAAACTTCGACCGTAGACCTCCCAAGCAATATACCACCACCGCCGAACCGATCAACCAGTTGTACGAAAGACACAAGGCAGCTAGTTACATCACCCCAACACCTTCCAAAACTCCAGATAATCCTTCCAGTGGGTCAATCCAAATAAAACATGTATGTACCATTCCGGCATGAAAGGACATAACATTGATGAGTGTCGATATCCGAAAGACAAAATCCAAGCTCTAATTGACAGCAAAATCTTCGTGTCCAATAAACTTGCTCTTAATGTTTGTGATAATCCTTTGCCTGATCATAAGGGTGGTGATGTGTATATGATCGAGGTAGAGAATGATTGGGACATCAAAGGGTCAATTCGATTAATTGTCGATGACGAGCCCAAGAAACCAACTGTCACATTGAATCCAATTGTAGTCCAGATCCAACCCTCTAGGATGCCGAAGTAAAAATGTATGTGCCTCTCAGGTTTGAAGCACTGTTATCCAAAGGGACCACAAAGCCGATTGAGGTGGAGTTTGGGTCTCCAAAAGTACCATTTAAAGTTTCTGTATTGCCACCCAAAACGAGAGTGCCCATTCCTGTAGCGATGTCAGTAGTAACACCATTTCATACACAGGCTATCCTTTGGGATTACACCGACGAGGCAAGGAGAAAGGGAAAGTCTAGGTCTGGAGAAGCAATTGCAGCACAGGGTATGGCTAGGACTGGCAGAATCTATACTCCATAGCACTTAGTCGAATCAAGTAAGAAAGCCTCTGGACGGCCTCTTAAAACTGGACCTAATGATCTCTAGTAGAAGATACAAGCAAAAGAATATTTAGTTGTTGACCAATTGAACAAAACACCAGCATAGATCTCCATTCTAGCTCTATTGAAAAGGTCTGAGACACACAAGAATGCCTTGATGAAGATACTAAGTGATGCGTACGTACCCAGCAACATAACTGGAAGTGTGATGGAAAACATGGTCAGGTAGGTATTGGAGAGTTAGAAAATCACTTTCCACGAGGATGAGTTGTCCCCGAAGCTTTAGGACACAATAAAGTGTTGCACATCACTGTGCTATGCAAGGACTATTTCATCATCAGGACTTTGATAGATATAGGATCCAGCCTCAAAATTTGTCCATTGGTAACCCTCAAAAAATTAAGGAAGAGCCTGCATGTAATCAAGGATGGGGCTATCAATGTCAAAGCCTTTGATGTCTCCCAAAGGTCCACTACTGGGGAGATCATTCTATGCTTACAAATGGGGACCACTTGGTTCGTTGTTGATTTTCAAGTGATAGACATCCCATCATCCTACAACTTACTACTGGGACAACCTTGGATCCACGCCACTGGAGCCATAGCCTTAACCTTACACTAGGCAGTGAAGTTCGAGTGGAATCACCAAGAGGTGATCATTCATGGTGATGAGAGTAACCCCATATATAGTCGTCAAACCATCCCAGCAATTAAAGGGAGAAGGAAGCTAGTAGGAAAAACTTACCACCACATTTAGCGAGTCAACACCGTGGATAAAGAAAAATGGTGGGATAACCAGATAGAAAGTATCCTGAATTGGTACGGGTATGAACTTGGCAAAGGGCTCGGCAAGAACCTTCAGGGAATCACCAAGCTGATCAAGCTGAAAAAGCATGGTACAACTTTCAGGTCAGGGTATGAATATACTTGCTAGGAGTTTAAGAACTAGTCACCACCACGGCACGTCCCTTACTATTTGTTGGAGCACCCGATACCCTGCCTGGAACAGACATTCCAGCCGGCCGACATCATATATGGGTCAGAGAAAGATGAAGCATTAGGCGCAATGAAGAATTTGTTCTTTGAAGATGACAACATGGACTGTCACATCCTTCTCGATGAGGAAGAGGAGGAAGGCACGTCCATATAGGCAGTGAACCGAGTAGAACGCCTCAACAATTCGTCCGTTAGGGTCACCAAGGCCCACACATCTTCGGGTAGCAAGGCTGAACAAACCATTATGCATTGTCTTTAACTTTTTCATTAGTTGATTTTCTTTCAGTATTATCTCTAAATTTTGAAAAAAGCCCCGATGTTCAATACAATTTACAACATTTATTAAAGTATTTCATTTCCTTATTTAAATCTCGCTCTTATTATTTTCTCTGTTGTTTATTTTACTTTTACACAAAGCTACTATTACTTATCTTGATGAACCGATAAATGTGACATGCGACGAGATAACGTGACAAACTGAGATAGATTGAGAAGAAGATGAAATACCAGAAGAGATCGTTAAAGAGATTGAGGATTTTGAAAACAGACCTAAGTCTAACTTGGACAAAACCGAGGTTGTCAACCTGGTGGATACAGAGAATATCAAGGAAACACACATCAGTGTTCACCTATCGCCACTGGAAAAGAAAGAGTACACGGAGTTCATAAAAGAATATGAGGACATATTTACTTGGTCATATGATGATATGACTGGTCTCAGTACATCCATTGTAGCTCACAAATTGCCAACAGATTTGACATGTCTGTCGGTAGAGCAGAAGCTCAGAAAGTTCAAATCAGACATGAGTTTGAGAATCAAGGAAGAATTCACCAAGCAAGTCAAAGCCAAGGTCCTCAGAGTAGTGGAATACCCAGCATGGTTAGCTAACATTGTGCCAGTACCAATAAAGGACGAGAAGGTAAGAATCTGTGTCGACTATCGGGACCTCAATCGGGCAAGTCTAAAAGATGACTTCTCAATGCCAAACATACACATCCTGATCGAAAACTGCACCAAGCACGAGCCGCAGTCATTTATCTATTGTTTTGCCGGATATCATCATATATGGATGGACAAAGAAGGTGCGAAGAAGATAGATTGTGGGGAATGTATTGTTACAAGATGATGCCGTTTGGATAAAAGAATTATGGGGCCACCTACATAGGGGCAATGACTAATATTGTCCCTAACATGATACACAAAGAAATTGAGGTGTATGTAGATGATGTCATAGTCAAATCCAAAAAGCCACGGACCAGGTGGAAAATTTGAGGAAGTTCTTCAACAGATTAAGAAAGTACAACCTGAAACGGTATCTCGCCAAATGTGTGTTCGGGGTTCGTGCTAGAACACTGCTTGGGTTCTTTGTAAGTCGATGAGGAATAGAATTAGATTTGTCAAAGTTTAAGCCCATTCATGGATTACCACCACCAGAGAACAAGGAAGAGTTCATGAGTTTCTTTGGAAGACTCAACTACATCAGTCGATTCATAGCCTAGTCCACTATCATTTGCGAACCAATCTTCAAGATGTTGAAAAAGGACGTTGCCACTAAGTGGACTGATGATTTTCAAAAGGATTTCTATAGAATCAAGGAATACATGTCGACACCACAAGTCCAGTTTCGTTCGAACTAGGTAGACCGCTATTGCTCTACCTTGAAGTACTGGATGGAGCATTTGGTTGTGTTTTGGGGCAATATAATGAAACGGGGAGAAAAGAGCAAGCCATCTACTATCTCAGTAAGAAGTTCACCAAGTACGAGGCCAAATAGTCCATGCTAGAACGCACTTATTGTGCTCTAACTAGTGTAGCTAAGAAATTGAGGCATTATTTCTGTGCCTACACTACTTATCTCATATCAAGGATGGATCCGCTGAAGTACATCTTTCAGAACCTCACGCCCATGGGCAAGCTAGCCAAATGGCAAATATTTTTTAGTGAGTTTGATATTGTCTACGTGACTCAGAAAGCAATCAAAGGACAGGCACTAGGCGATCATCTTGCTGAAAACCCCGTAGGAAGAGAATACGAGCCTCTAAAGACATATTTTCTTGATGAGGATGTCTCTTTCATAGGAGAGGACATCGCAGAATCCTATGATGGTTGGAGAATATTTTTCGATGGAGCAGCAAATTTTAAAAGTGTTGGCCCAGGAGCAGTTCTAGTATAAGAAATAGGTCAGCATTACCCGATGTCCGCCAAACTCAGGTTCCTATGCACCAAAAACATGGCCGCGTACGAAGCATGCATCTTAGGGCACAAACTATCCTTTGACATGAACGTCCAGGAGTTACTAGGGATCGGGGATACAAATTTGCTTATACATCAGGTCCAAGAGGAATAAGCAACCAAGAACTCCAAAATACTCATATACTTGCACCATGTACAAGAGTTGAGAAAAAGGTTTACAAAGACAGAATTCCGGGATGTCCCTAGGGTTCAGAATGAGTTCGCCGATGCATTGGCCACTCTATCATCCATCATTTAGCATCCAGATAAGAACTTAATTGATCCCATCCCAATAAAAATCCAGGATCAACCTGCTTACTATGCTCATGTCGAGGAGGAAGCAGATGGAAAACCATGGTTTAATGACATTAAGAAGTATATGTCAATAGGTGAATATCCAGAACTTGCAAACACCACATAAAAGCATGCAGTGCGAAGGTTATCCAATCACTTCTTTCACAGCGAAGGAATCCTGTATAGGAGGACTCCCAATTTGGGACTACTAAGATGCATCGAAGCGAAGGAGGCATCCAGGTTGTTGGAAGAAATTCACACAGGGACTTGTGGTCCGCATATGAATGGTTTTGCCTTAGCCAATAAAATACTTCGGGCCGATTATTTCTGGATAACTATGGAGACAGACTGCATCCAGTATGTCCGAAAATGCCATCGTTGCCAGATCCATGCATACATGATAAAGGTACCCCCTAACGAGCTTATTACAACAAGCTCACCATGGCTATTCATCGCTTAGGGAATGGATGTCATCAGACCAATCGAGGCAGCCGCGTCAAACGGCCACAGGTTCATTGTAGTAGAAATCGATTATTTCACCCAATGGGTTGATGTAGCATCATACAAGGTAGTAACCAAGAAGGTTGTGTTATACTTTGTCCACGGCCATATAATTTTCCAGTTTAGCATCCCAAAGTCAATCATCACTGATAATAATTCCAATATTAATAATGATCTGATGAAAGCAATATGTGAGGCATTTAAGGTTAAGCATAATAATTCTACATCATAAAGACCTCATATGAACGGAGTCGTAGAATCGGCCAATAAGAAAATTAAGACGATTCGAAAAATGATAGAAAAACACAACCAATCACATAAGAAGCTAGCATTTGCTCTTTTGGGATACAGTGCCACCATTTGCACATCAACTGGGGCGACCCTTTATATGTTGGTTTATGGTACAAAGGCAGTCATCCCAGCCAAAGTAGAGATTTTTTCCCTGAGAATTATACAAGAACCATAACTTGAAGATGCAGAATAGGTAAAAAGTCGTTATGAGCAATTAGCCCTTACAGACGGAAAGTGACTGAATGCAGTTTGTCACGATCAGCTTTATCATAATAGCATGGCCAGAGCCTTCAACAAAAGAGTTAGGCCAAGGCAATTCCTGCCAGGACAGTTAGTACTGAAGAAGATTTTTCCGCACCAAGATGAAGCCAAGGGGAAGTTCTCTCCTAACTGGTAGGGCTGGTATATGGTTCACCGTGTTCAAACAAGAGGAGCCCTCATACTCGCAGAAATGGACGGAGAAGTTTGGCCGAAGCCGATCAATTTAGGTGTAGTAAAGCGATATTATATGTAACCATTATGATTCCTTTATGATATAATTTGAACTACACCTGACCTGATTCCCGCTTAAGAGGGGATATATAGCCAGCCTTATGGGTTCAGTCACAATTCAATAAAATTTCATTTTCCCTACTAGGGCAGAATTTTGAGGAGGACCCTCAAAATTCTGAAGTTGACTTCACCATTCACCGCGTGCAGCCATTAGAGGCACCAGCCTACTAAACAAGGTCAGAATTTTGAGGAGGACACTCAAAATTCTGGAATAAAAAAGGTCACAATATCTTGAATCGTGTCCCAGTCATCGATTTATCTAAAATCATTTTATCTATTATGAATTTACATCATATTATTTTTACTAAATCATGCACCGCTACTATCAAAATAGCTTTGTTTTGCAACGTTACCCAAATGAAAGCAAGAGCAGAGTAGGACCAGCACTGTCCACAGGAAGACGAACTAACCTTCCCCTTTACAAAACACATGATTTTTCTTTGGATGCAGACGCCCCATACATAGAGTTATCAGACACAATTACAAGCTCATATTTTTCAGGAATACTATTCCTAAAACCATCCCTCGTTATAGAGCACTATTTGCCCGCAACATCACCGACAACCACAAGGACAAACTAATTGACATCTATCACCTCTCAGCTAAGAGATTTTATCACTCCTCACCTTTATTTATAGCATTGCACAAGGCTACCTCCATGCCTTCTGAGACTAAACGTTGTCTCCATCCTGCATTTCATGCATTGCATAAGGTTACCTTTCTGCCTTCCGACACTAAGCGCTGTCTTCATCCTGCATTTCTTTCATTGCACAATGCTACCTTTCTGCGTTCCGAGACTAAGTGTTGTCTCCATCCTACATTTCTTGCATTGCATAAGTCTACCTTTCTACCTTCTAAGACTAATAGTTGTCTCCATCCTGCATTTCTTGCATTGCATAAAGCTACCTTTCTGTCTTCCGAGGTTAAACTGTACCTCCATCTACATGGCTTAAAGATCCCCGTCTTTATTTAAATCCTACATGGCTGAAATATCACCACTTTATCTCTCTTTTATGGCTAAAATATCATCATATTTTACTTACATCTTGCAATCGGCTAAAATATCGCCAAATGTTATTTAAATTCCAGCATCGACTGAAATATCGCCAGTTATGTTTAAATCAACATTATCACCTATACTAATGTTTTCTATCGTCTGAAATATTGCCACTTTACTTTTTGCATAGGCTAAAAGACCGCTAGTACATATTTATGTCTCTGCTATCATCTATACATATGCTTCTGTCTGCTGAAATAGTACATATTTAAGTCTCCGCTATCATCTATACATACGCTTCTGTCGGCTGAAATATTGTCATTTACATTTTGCTAAAAAAATTTGTCGGCTGAAATATTGCCATTTATATTTTTACATCGGCAGAAACATCGCCAAATCCCGCATTTCATGAGCTGAAATACTGCCAAATTGTTCGAAGGCATCATTTTTCGGAGGCATCATCTTCATAGATCGAGAACACCATGTCATGGCCCGAGGACACCGCTTTATATCATGCACATCATTATTCAAAGGCATCATGATTCGAAGGAATCGTTGTCATAGCCCAAGAACATTAATCCATAGCCTGCGACTCTTTTATTATGCACTTCATGGCCTAGTACGTCATGGTCTGAGGATGTCATATCAACCGTTCGAAGGCAACATTCATGGTCTAATGGGAACTTACATCACATTTAACTTCTGCATGATATGCTTGTATAACTCAATTGCAGGTACACCAGCAGGAAACAACATGTCACGACCCAAACCCTGGTCGTGATGGCGCCCAACACTATGCTAGGCAAGCCCGACCATATTATACCTTAAACCAGCCAATTATTAAATAAATTAAACTTAAACAGTAAATGATCATATCAGATGATAAACGAAATGTATAACGTACAAAATACGGTCCCAACCATATCGTGGTGTCACGAGACTGAGCCTCTACAGAATAGCATCCTAATACAACCAAGTCTAGGCAAATAGGAAATCAACAAGATGATAAAGAAGGAGAAAACAAGCTCTGCGGACGCTGGCAGCTACCTCGTAATCTCCGCAAAAGTAGACAAGGATCAGCAGCTACAATGTCTCAACTGCTCTCGGGCACTTGTGGATCTGCACAGAAAGTGCAGGGGAGTGGGGTGAGTATATTTCAACTCAGTGAGTAATAATAATAAATAATGACTGAAGGTAAGAACTCCTGTGCTATCACTTAGCAGTTCTAAGGCAACCCTCATATGTACGTCATCACTATGGTAATACTCTAATCTCCAAACCACATTTATCTCTACAAGATTCTTATTCTGATCCAACCCTCACACGTACCTCTACGGTGTACGGCCATCTCAACATATAAAGACACATACCCTTGTCTATAATGTATAAATATTTAAGTAGATAGTAGGATATAATTAAGTATAATGCTACGGCGTGCAGCCCGCTCCAATACATATACCGATGCGGCGCGCAGCCCGCTCCATTTAACGTCGACGGCGCACACTGGGGGTGTATACAAACTTCGGAGGGGCTCCCTAGGCCCAAGCGCTATGGTGCTATGACGTGCAGCCAGGTCCACCATATATCACTGCGGCGTGCAGTCCGATCCAATATATATATATACACATATATAATTATACTGCTGCGGCGTGCAGCCCGATCCCATAATATACCAGCGCTCACTGGAATGTGTGCAGACTCAGACTCCGAAGGGGCTCCTACAGCCCAAGCGCAATAATACTGCGGCGTGCAGTCCGTCCCACATGTATATTACATGTATATTGCATGTACATTACTGCGGCGTGCAGTCCGATCCAATATAGGTATCTATATACATAATACCTCATAACGGGTCCTCGACCCTATCCCAGTCAATATGCACTTGGCCTCTCAGGCCCAATATAACATCTCATAGTGGGTCCTTGACCCTATCTCATCTCAATCGGTATAGACTTGGCCTTTCAGGCCCACTCAGCTAGGACAGGGAATTCCACCCTAGATAATCTCTCTCAATGTACACATCTAGTACGGGCTCATATTATGCTATACAGCTAGAGCTATGGCCGAGTGTATATTTCCAACACGATATAAAGGTCACCTAGCTCTATAGGTTCCCTAATGCTCTACAGATCGGTACAAGGCCCCAAACATGGCTATTAGCCCAATTGTACAGTCATAACCTCATTAACAGTCGTACAACACAGTATTCTATTAGCCCGGAAGGACTAAGTCCGAACCCCCTATCACAATGTCACCACGCCCGTCATAGAACGCGTGTCTCATCTCAATATAGCACTGTAAAGTGCTAGTACGGGGTTTCAAACCCTCAGTGCATTGTTTACTACTACCACTCACCTCGAACCGGTAGAAGCTTCAATCCGCCTTGCGCTTGCCTCGCAAATCAATCTCCTCGGATGCCAACTCTGCTCAAAATCATAGAGAATGCATCAATATACGCTAATTTCACGAAATTCATTCGAAATAACCCAATTTATATCAAAACCCACAAGTTGTCAAAACCCGACTTTTGGTACACTTGTCGAAAAATTACAAAAATCACATATTCGGAATCCCCATCTCGATACGAGTCTAGGCATATAAAATTTACCAAAATCGGACTCCATTTTCCCACTCAAATCAGTATTTTTCTTTAATTTAGGCCTAGCGCTCAAACCCACCTTTAATCTTCCATTTACGGGGATTTAACCAAGGATTTCATGTTAAAATGATGTAATTAAGCCACAAAACTTACCTCCAACGAATCCCCGATAAATTACCAGCAATTCCCGTGAGTTTCTCTCTCTAGAACTCAAAAATGGCGTTTTGGGTATAAGAACCCGCGACTGGTTCTGTTCTGGTTTTAATTTCACTGCCAGACCATTCCTTCTATGCGATCGCAATGACCCTATGCGATCGCATAGAGTTAAATTTTCCTGCCAATTTCCCCTTCTATGCGATCGCAATGCACTCCCGCGATCGCTTAGCACAACCTTCAAGGCCTCATCTTTTCTTCTCTGCGATCGCAACACTGGCTATGCGATCGCAATGCACAGTCCGACAAACCTATGCGATCGCACCCCTTGCTATGCGATCGCATAGCACATTTTTCTCACCCCTCCAATTTCTTCTATGCGATCGCACCAATGACCCTGCGATCGCATAGTGCCAGCTTCCATACCTATGCGATCGCATCTCCTATTACGCGATCGCATAGAACAACTCTGGGGCTCACTTCCATCCTTCTATGCGATCGCATCTACCCTATGCGATCGCATAGAGCATCCGTCTGCAACAAAACCAGCAGCCAACAGCAGTTCAAAAATACAAGAAATGGTCCGTTTGGACCCCCGAAATCAACCCGAGGCCCCCGGGACCCCAACGAAAACCACCAACATACTCCAAAACACGATACGAACTTGTTCCAATCATAAAAACACCATCCTAAACATCAAAATCACCAATTACACACGGATTCACGCCTAAATTCCTTAAAACATTCCGAATTACACAATCAATCAAAAACCCGACCAAACGACGTCCGAATGACCTGAAATTTTGCAGGCACATCCAAAATCACCTAATGGAGCTACTGCAACGGTCGGAATTCCATTCCGACTCCCGGATCAAAATCTCACCTACCGTTCGGATTTCACCAAAATTCCACCTTTAGCCAATTCAAGCCTATTTCTACACCGGACCTCCGAATTCAATTCCGATTGTTCTCCTAAGTCATAAATGATCCCCCGGAACTAGTCGAATCATCAGAATCCGGTTCCGAGCTCTCTAACAACATAGTCAACTCCGGGTTGACTTTTCTTCTTTAAGTTTCCTTCAAAAAGGTTATATCCCTCATTTTCATTTCAATTCACTCCTAACTTCCCCGATAGACTCTAACACTGATATAAAGGCATGAATTATGTAATTACAACATAACGGGGTGGTAATTCCCGTGACGACGGGCCGGGTCGTCACATTCTCCCCAACTTAAACAAACGCTCGTCCTCGAGCGGGTCAAGAAACATACCTGAAGTCTCAAATAGCTGAGGGTATCTGCTCCGCATCTCCTGCTCAACCTCCCAAGTAGCCTCCTCCACGGGTCGACCTTTCCACTGAACCTTAACCGATGCAATCTCCTTGGACCTCAATTTTCTCACCTGACGACCCAAAATAGCAATAGGCTCCACATCATAGGACAGATCACCATCAAGCTGGATGGTACCGAAGTCTAATACATGAGACGGATCTCCAATGTACTTCCGGAGCATAGACACATGGAATACCGGATGAACGCTGGATAAACTGGGTGGCAAGGCTAACTCATATGCCACCTCTCCAACTCTCCTGAGTATCTCAAAAGGACCAATGTACCTGGGACTCAACTTTCCTTTCTTCCCAAACCTCATGACACCCTTCATAGGTGAAACCTTCAACAATACTCTGTCACCAACCATGAAAGACAACTCTCGAACTCTACGGTCCGCATAACTCTTCCGACGAGACTGTGCTGTACGAAGCCTCTCCTGGATCAACTTTGCTCTATCCAGAGCATCCTGGACTAACTCAGTCCCTATCAATCTAACCTCACCAGGCTCAAACCATCCCACGGGGGATCTACACCGTCTGCCATACAATGCCTCATACGGGGCCATCTGAATACTCGACTGGTAGCTGTTGTTGTAGGCAAACTCAGCAAGTGGTAAGAACTCATCCCACGAACCACCAAAGTCAATCACACAAGCTCGCAACATATCCTCCAGAATCCGAATAGTACGCTCAGACTGCCCGTCTGTCTGGGGGTGAAATGTTGTACTCAACTCAACCCTCGTACCCATCTCTCGCTGAAATGCTCTCCAAAATTGAGAAGTGAACTGAGTGCCTCTATCAGATATAATAGACACCGGGACCCCATGCAACCTGACAATCTCCCGAATAAAGATCGCTGCCAACCGCTCCGATGAGTAAGTAGTACTAATTGGGATGAAATGTGCGGACTTGGTCAGCCGATCGACAATCACCCATACAGAATCAAACTTCCTCGCTGTCTGAGGGAGTCCAGTAACAAAGTCCATGGTGATCCTCTCCCATTTCCATTCGGGAATAACCATACGCTGAAAAACACCACCGGGCCTCTGATGCTCGTACTTAACCTGCTGACAGTTGAGGCACTTAGCTACATGCCTAATAATATCCATCTTCATTCTTCTCCACCAGTAGTGCTGTCTCAAATCTTGATACATCTTCGCGGCTCCTGGGTGGATAGAATACCGCGAGCTATGGGCCTCCTCCAGAATAAACTCACGAAGGCCATCAACATTGGGCACACATATCCGGCCCTGCATCCTCAATACACCGTCACTATCAATGGTGACATCTCTAACATCATTATGCTGCACTCTGTCCTTAAGGACAAGCAAATGTGGGTCATCATACTGTCGCTCCCCGATGCGATCATATAAGGAAGATCGAGAAACAACACAAGCCAACACCCGACTCGGCTCCGAAATATCTAATCTTACTAGCCGATTGGCTAGGGCCTGAACATCATAAGCAAATGGCCTCTCCCCAACTGGGATGAAAGCTAGGCTGCCCATGCTAACCGCCTTCCGACTCAAGGCATCGGCCACCATATTGGCCTTTCCCGGATGATACAAAATAGTGATGTCATAATCTTTAAGCAACTCCAACCACCTCCGTTGTCTCAAATTAAGGTCCTTCTGTTTGAATAAGTGCTGAAGGCTGCGATGATCCGTGAACACCTCACAGGAGACACCATACAGGTAATGCCTCCAAATCTTCAAAGCATGAACTATGGCCGCTAGCTCCAAATCATGAACAGGGTAGTTCTTCTCGTGGGGCTTCAACTGACGAGAAGCATAAGCAATGACCCTACCCTCCTGCATCAACACACAACCAATGCCAACTCCTGAGGCATCACAATATACAGTATAAGAACCTGAAGCTGTCGGTAGAATCAAGACTGGTGCTGTGGTCAGTGCTGTCTTGAGCTTCTGAAAGCGCTCCTCGCACTCCTCGGACCATAAGAAAGGAACACCCTTCTGAGTCAATCTAGTCAAGGGTGAAGCAATAGAAGAGAACCCCTGAACGAATCGGCGATAATACCCTGCCAATCCCAGAAAGCTACGGATCTCAGAAACTGAGGTCGGTCTGGGCCAACTCTGCACTGCCTCGACCTTCCTCGGATCTACCTGAATACCATCACAGGACACCACGTGCCCTAAGAATGCCACGGACTCAAGCCAGAACTCACATTTGGAGAACTTAGCATATAGCTTCTCCTCCCTCAATCTCTGCAACACAATACTCAAATGTTGAGCATGCTCCTCCTGACTACGGGAGTAGACTAGAATGTCATCAATGAATACGATCACAAATAAATCAAGATAGGGCCTGAACACACTGTTCATCCGATGCATAAATGCTGCTGGGGCGTTGGTCAGCCCAAACGACATCACAAGGAACTCATAGTGACCATATCTGGTCCTGAATGCAGTCTTCATAATGTCGGACTCTCTAATCTTCAGCTGATGGTAGCCTGAACGAAGATCAATCTTTGAGAACACCCTAGCTCCCTGGAGCTGATCAAATAAATCATCAATACAAGGCAGAGGATACTTATTCTTCACTGTTACTTTGTTCAGCTGCCTGTAGTCAATACACATTCTCGTAGAGCCATCTTTCTTCTTAACAAACAGGACCGGTGCACCCCACGTGACACACTCGGCCGAATAAACCCCTTATCTAGGAGTTCCTGGAGCTGCTCCTTCAATTCCTTCAGCTCAGCTGGTGCCATCCGATACGGAGGAATAGAAATAGGCTGAGTGCCTGGCACCAAATCGATACCAAAATCAATATCCCTGTCCGGCGGCATGCCCGGCAGGTCTGAGGGAAACACATCAGGAAAGTCTCGCACAATGGGAACAGAATCAATACTGGGAGTCCGGGCCTCGACCTCCCGCACAAATGCTAAATAAGAGAGACATCCCTTCCCAACCATTCGTTGGGCCTTGAGGAAAGATATTACCCTGCTGGGTACATAATCAGTCGTGACTCGCCACTCGATCCTCTGAATGCTTGGCATAGCCAAGGTGACAGTCTTAGCAGGACAATCCATAATAGCATGACATGGAGATAGCCAGTCCATGCCCAATATAACATCAAAATCAATCATGCTGAGAAGCAATAGGTCCACTCGGGTCTCCAGACCCCCAATAGTGACCAAACTGGACCTGTATACATGGTCCACAATAATAGTATCCCCTATCGGGGTAGATACATGCACTGGCAGCTCAAGACACCCTCGGGTCGTGCCCAAATGAGGAGCAATATATGTAGACACATAAGAATAAGTAGAACCAGGATCGAACAACACTGAGGCATCTCTGTGGCAGACTTAAATAATAACTATGATGATGGCATCAGAAGCAACAGCCTCAGATCGGTCCTGAAGAGCATAACATCTAGCCTGCCTGCCCGATCGGCCTCCCCCTCGAGGGCGACACCTATTTGACTGACCCTCACCCCTAGCCGGCGGGGCGGGTGCGGAGTAGAAGGACCGGATGACGAGGGCTGCCCCTCCGCTGATAAGATCCGGAAACAAGACGGGGACACTCCCTACGGTGGTGCCCAAACTCTCCGCACTCGTAGCAACTCCCTGGCGCTGGGTACTGAGACTGATAAGGACCTCTGGCGCTGGAGTGACCAGCTGATGAACTAGGCCGAGATGAACCCTGAGCAGATGGGGCCTGTGAAGAACTCTGAGCTGGCATGGCACTGAGAGATGGCTGGCTCTGGTGCGAACCCTGATAACCCTGTCTAGGTGACCATCTGCGACGATCTGAGCGACCCGACTGCGAAGACCTGAAAGAGCGACCTCGGCTCTGCTGACTCTGGCCTCTGGTCTGAGTGCCACTGGAACTAGCTGCTCCTCGAGGCCTCTTGGCCTCCCTCTCATCCCGCTCTCTGCGACGATCTGTCTCTATGTCGCAAGCAATATCCACAGCATCCTTAAATGTATGACTCAAAACCCTCTCCCGAGTCATCGGAATACGAATGGGATAAATGAGGCCGTCCACGAAGCGCCCAATCCTCTCTCCGTCGGAATGAACCAACCACGGTGCATATCTGGACAACTCTGTAAACCTGATCTCATACTCTGACACTGACATGTCCCCCTGACGGAGACCCTCAAACTGCCTACGCATCTCCTCTCTCTGAGATCGAGGCACCCATTTCTCCAAGAACATAGTGGAGAACTCCGGCCATGATAGTGGTGCCGCCCCTGCCGGCCTGCGGCGCTCATAAGCCTCCCACCAAGCGAAGGCTGATCCCTGAAACTGAAAGGTAGTGAAAGATACCCCACTGGACTCCAATATCCCTGCCGTACGAAGCATCCGACGGCACTTATCCGGAAAACCTTGGGCGTCCTCGCCCGGAGCACCAGTGAACACCGGAGGAGATAACCTAGTGAACCTCTCGAGACGACGCCGCTCATCGTCCGTCATGGCCGGGACCCTGTCCCCCGAATCCGATCTCGCCGGGCCGAGCCGGAACCACGAGGCCGAACCGGAGGAGCCTGCGGTGTCCGTAAGCCCCGCACCGCCGGCTCCGGAGTGCGTATCTGCGGGGGTCCGATGACCACCCCCGATCCCCGATGCAGCCGTCGCATAGTAGTAACTCGAAATCGCCCGTGCTAGAGCCGGTGCGGCATCGCTAGTATCCGAGCCGTGGTCTCCCGTAGACTCGGAATAGCAATGGGCACAGCCGGTGCCCGATCCGGTGCTGCCGGCACCTTCGCAACCGGGGGCCGTGGGTCGGCTGGCACCGCTCGGCCGCCCTAACTCCGCCACGACCACGGCCACGTCCTCGGCCTCTAGCAGGTGGTAGTGGTGGTCGTCCTCCACGTCCGGATGATCGAGTTCTCGCCATCCGCGAGAGAATAGAATGTCAAAGTTCGGTTCAAGTCAAAAGTAATCGCACGACAAGAATTCCAAGAATTGAAACTTTTCCTAAAAGGTTTGCAGCCTCCCGAGGATAAGTACAGGCGTCCCCGCACCGATCCACGAGACTCTACCAACCGGCTCACGACTCGCGAGACTTGTTAACCTAGGCTCTGATACCAACTTGTCACGACCCAAACCCCTGGTCGTGATGGCGCCCAACACTATGCTAGGCAAGCCCGACCATATTATACCTTAAACCAGCCAATTATTAAATAAATTAAACTTAAACAGTAAATGATCATATCAGAAGATAAACAAAATGTATAACGTACAAAATACGGTCCCAACCATATCGTGGTGTCACGAGACCGAGCCTCTACAGAATAGCATCCTAATACAACCAAGTCTAGGCAAATAGGAAATCAACAAGATGATAAAGAAGGAGAAAACAAGCTCTGCGGACGCTGGCAGCTACCTCGTAATCTCCGCAAAAGTAGACAAGGATCAGCAGCTACAATGTCTCAACTGCTCTCGGGCACCTGTGGATCTGCACAGAAAGTGCAGGGGAGTGGGGTGAGTATATTTCAACTCAGTGAGTAATAATAATAAATAATGACTGAAGGTAAGAACTCCCGTGCTATCACTTAGCAGTTCTAAGGCAACCCTCATATGTACGTCATCACTATGGTAATACTCTAATCTCCAAACCACATTTATCTCTACAAGATTCTTATTCTGATCCAACCCTCACACGTACCTCTACGGTGTACGGCCATCTCAACATATAAAGACACATACCCTTGTCTATAATGTATAAATATTTAAGTAGATAGTAGGATATAATTAAGTATAATGCTACGGCGTGCAGCCCGCTCCAATACATATACTGCTGCGGCGCGCAGCCCGCTCCATTTAACGTCGACGGCGCTCACTGGGGGTGTATACGGACTTCGGAGGGGCTCCCTAGGCCCAAGCGCTATGGTGCTATGGCGTGCAGCCAGGTCCACCATATATCACTGCGGCGTGCAGTCCGATCCAACATATATACTGCTGCGGCGTGCAGCCCGATCCCATAATATACCAGCGCTCACTGGAATGTGTGCAGACTCAGACTCCGAAGGGGCTCCTACAGCCCAAGCGCAATAATACTGCGGCGTGCAGTCCGTCTCACATGTATATTACATGTATATTACATGTACATTACTGCGGCGTGCGGTCCGATCCAATATAGGTATCTATATACATAATACCTCATAATGGGTCCTCGACCCTATCCCAGTCAGTATGCACTTGGCCTCTCAGGCCCAATATAACATCTCATAGTGGGTCCTTGACCCTATCTCATCTCAGTTGGTATAGACTTGGCCTTTCGGGCCCACTCAGCTAGGACAGGGAATTCCACCCTAGATAATCTCTCTCAATGTACACATCTAGTACGGGCTCATATTATGCTATACAGCTAGAGCTATGGCCTGAGTGTATATTTCCAACACGATATAAAGGTCACCTAGCTCTATAGGTTCCCTAATGCTCTACAGATCGGCACAAGGCCCCAAACATGGCTATTAGCCCAATTGTACAGTTATAATCTCATTAACAGTCATATAACACAGTATTCTATTAGCCGGGAAGGACTAAGTCCGAACCCCCTATCACAATGTCACCACGCCCGTCATAGATCGCGTGTCTCATCTCAATATAGCACTGTAAAGTGCTAGTACGAGGTTTCAAACCCTCAGTGCATTGTTTACTATTACCACTCACCTCGAACCGGTAGAAGCTTCAATCCGCCTTGCGCTTGCCTCGCAAATCAATCTCCTCGGATGCCAAATCCTGCTCAAAATCATAGAGAATGCATCAATATACGCTAATTTCACGAAATTCATTCGAAATAACCCAATTTATATCAAAACCCACAAGTTGTCAAAACCCGACTTTTGGTACACTTGTCGAAAAATTACAAAAATCACATATTCGGAATCCCCATCTCGATACGAGTCTAGGCATATAAAATTTACCAAAATCGGACTCCATTTGCCCACTCAAATCAGTATTTTTCTTTAATTTAGGCCTAGGGCTCAAACCCACCTTTAATCTTCCATTTACAGGGATTTAACCAAGGATTTCATGTTAAAATGATGTAATTAAGCCACAAAACTTACCTCCAACGAATCCCTGATGAATTACCAGCAATTCCCATGAGTTTCTCTCTTTAGAACTCAAAAATGGCGTTTTGGGTATAAGAACCCGCGACTGGTTCTGTTCTGGTTTTTAATTTCACTGCCAGACCATTCCTTCTATGCGATCGCAATGACCCTATGCGATCGCATAGAGTTAAATTTTCCTGCCAATTTCCCCTTCTATGCGATCGCAATGCACTCCCGCGATCGCATAGCACAACCTTCAAGGCCTCATCTTTTCTTCTCTGCGATCGCAACACTGGCTATGCGATCGCAATGCACAGTCTGACAAACCTATGCGATCGCACCCCCTTGCTATGCGATCGCATAGCACATTTTTCTCACCCCTCCAATCTCTTCTATGTGATCACACAAGTGACCCTGCGATCGCAGAGTGCCAGTTTCCATACCTATGCGATCGCATCTCCTATTACGCGATCGCATAGAACAACTCTGGGGCTCACTTCCATCCTTCTATGCGATCGCATCTACTCTATGCGATCGCATAGAGCATCCGTCTGCAACAAAACCAACAGCCAACAACAGTTCAAAAATACAAGAAATGGTCCGTTTGGACCCCCGAAATCAACCCGAGGCCCCCGGGACCCCAACGAAAACCACCAACATACTCCAAAACACGATACGAACTTGTTCCAATCATAAAAACACCATCCTAAACATCAAAATCACCAATTACACACGGATTCACGCCTAAATTCCTTAAAACATTCCGAATTACACAATCAATCAAAAACCCGACCAAACTACGTCCGAATGACCTGAAATTTTGCAGGCACATCCAAAATCACCTAATGGAGCTACTGCAACTGTCGGAATTCCATTCCGACTCCCGGATCAAAATCTCACCTACCGTTCGGATTTCACCAAAATTCCACCTTTAGCCAATTCAAGCCTATTTCTACACCGGACCTCCGAATTCAATTCCGATTGTTCTCCTACGTCATAAATGATCCCCCGGAACTAGTCGAATCATCAGAATCCGGTTTCGAGCTCTCTAACTACATAGTCAACTCCGGGTTGACTTTCCTTCTTTAAGTTTCCTTCAAAAAGGTTATATGCCTCATTTTCATTTCAATTCACTCCTAACTTCCCCGATAGACTCTAACACTGATATAAAGGCATGAATTATGTAATTACAACATAACGGGGTGGTAATTCCCGTGACGACGGGCCGGGTCGTCACACAACATTATTGCAGGAGCGATTCCGCTCCGGTTCTAGTAACCAATCGGTATCGGTTCACCCTTCTCCAACCTAAGTATTGCGTCTGTCTCTTCAAAACGTCCATCGGCACGTTTCGTCGGTGCATCCTAAACTACATATGACCTGATTCCTGTAAAACTATGGATATGTAGGCGGCTCAAAACTAGAGCTCCATTAAAACCTTTCAGGTAATTCCTTTCGGTCAAAATTGTCCATCATATCTTTTCCCAACAACTCTTTCATCCTTCCCGGGAAAAGAGAGGCAGCTATTGATACCCAATTTTTATATATACATTTCATATACTCAAAATACTTTCAAAATAACACAAATATGCATACATAAGCATACCCAAGAGCTTTGGTATTTTTCCTAAAATTTAAGGATTTTAAAATATTGTTTATTTTAGCAATACAAATACCATAATTATTCCCAAAATTATCATTTTTGGTGAATAGTTTATTTTATCCTTATATTTGCACCAAAATATAATTAAAACGATTTTTGTATATTTTAATAAATTTATTTGGTGTTCTTAATGCTAAATTGCATATAATTGCAATTATAGCCTATTTTACGATTAATAGTATCTTCCAATTGTAAAATTAGTTTCGGTATTTTTCTTAATTAATGTTTTTATACTATTAATTGTCTTGGTACCTTTAATTTTCTTTTAAATCATTTTTAACTATTTTATAAAAATAAAAGAGTAAAACTGGCTATTTAAATACTAGCCCTATTTGCATTTATCATAGCCAAATTGATCTCCTCTAATTGACCCAATTTTGAGCCCAATTCCAGGTCACCCCACTTTTTAACTAGACCGAACCCATAACCCAACATAACTGATCCTACCCGGTTCCCACCTACCCCTCTCATCCTAACTGTTGATCTCCCAGATCAACGGTCATCATTCCCTTTTCCTTTTTTAATTCCCAATCACCCCCAACCCTAGCTATTTCGTCTAGTCCACCGCCATTGAACACTCTTAAATCCCAAGTTCTCTCGGAGGTTCTTCGGAACCCTAGGCCCCTCCGACCTTTTCTCCACCATACTTCTACCAGAATCTATGACTTCTCAAGCCATGGATGGCCTGTACTCACCCCCTTACACCATTAGACCATGTTTGTTCGTAGTTTCGAGGTCTAGCCTCGATGGTTCTCTTCCAGACTTGCTTAGGTCTATGGTTCTATGGCCTCTCCGACCATGATCCGGAGTATTCAAGCACGAGAAGCCTGATTCCTGGTCTCTTCGATCCAGTATCTAACTCTTCAAAGCCTTTTTCATTTTTCTAGGATTTCGCTGAAACCCTAAGCTGTTTGAAGTTTTTTTTCTCTGTTTGTCTTCTTAGATCTATGCTATATTTGTGTTCTTCTGAAACTTTCCAAATGTTTTTCACAATATTTTTCATTCAAGATTTATTTCTCTTCGATTTTGGGTTTCTGAAAGGGTTTCAAAACATCTTTCTAATCTTCCTTTTCTTTTATTTTTTTGTGTTTCCCTAAACTATGTTTTACCATGAATGTGTTGTTCTTATGCTTTCTTTATACTATACATGACTCTTATATACTCTACTGTGCCTCTAGACTAGGCTCGCGTGTCAATTTTGTTATGTTTTTCTATATTTTCTTAGCTATGCTTTTCAGTATTCTTCTACTATATGTGTTTACTATTGAGTTCTTAAGTTTTGTTTGTTTTACTGGACTTTATTCGAGCCCTTTCTAAATATTTTTCACCTACTGTTTCTTAAGTTTATACTACCTGTTTTATCTTTTAAACTTGCTTGAGTATTGAGCTTTTCTTAAAACATGGTTTTATGCTTCAAAGCAACATTTTCACTATATTGCTTCAAACCTACCATTTGTATCTGTTTTTTTCTCACGAGTCTCTAAAAGAGACCCCTGAGCCTGATATTTTTTCTTCTTGTCTCTACATCTGATTCTAGTTGAAAACCCTAGGACTTGGGGTTTTTTGCAAGATTGATTTTGTGTTTGGACTGGGGTTTTGTTATAGGACCCTAGGTTCTCTCAAACTGATTATGAGTATATACACAGAACTTGAACCTTTTTTTCTATGAATATGAATTTTTCTATGATAGGTTTCTAATTAACATGACAATTCTTTCTTGTTAGACAAGCATGTATGATTTATATATGATAAATTCTTCCTTCAAAAAGATTCTGCCAACTTATGATTGATTCCGAGTCCCTTTTAGTAAGGTTTGATTGATCGTTATTGATTTTCCTTAAGTAAAACCCTTTCCTCACTTTTCCTGACTTGGTTCATTCGAACAAAGCCTGCAACTTTTATCTTTACTAGACCGTCTGTCTGATTCCCTTTCCTTATTCTCACAAACTGTGTACTATTGGACTTTTGCCTTAAATAACTCCTATGCATTTACCCCCTTTGTACTACTTTAGAAAATTCTTGATCAAATCTATTCCTTATTTACTTGTGGCATTTGAAATCGGAATCCGTAATTAAAAGGGAACTTCGTGGGATTGATTTCTTTCCTGTTTTTGCTTCTTTCCTGCATTATAAATACTTGGAAATTCTTTTTTAAAGTCACAAATTGTAATCACCACAACTCTCTTCTAAACTTACACTCACGCTTCTTAATTGAAACTTGGCATCCCTAAGTCTGCTGATTCTCCATACATGGTTAGCTTTTTGAAAACCGGTATGCCCTTTCATTTAAACTTTTGCCTAATCCCTATATGCTTATTCTATAGCTTTATTTTTGTGTGGTTTGTTGTTTATGCTTCGCAGCTTATGTTGAGTTCTGCTCTTCTTTGTTTTGTTGCACATATGAATCCTTATCCCTAACCCCTTTATGTGTTGAGTTGAAGCCTTGGCCTAACAATATCCCAATTCCTGCCCATACCATGGTTTGACCTTTAATAGGTCTTGGACTCTCTAATACTTGGCTAGTGGGCTGGTCAGGGTGTGCCAGCATTATATGTTGTTGGTCATGACCACCAACCTACCTTCGTATCCCTTAAATCCCTCTATTGAGCCTTCCTAGACTCTAAGTCCTGACCGTCTCTAATGAGCCTTGCTTTGGGACATTGAGTTCCTTCTGAACTAGGACATTGGAGGGTTGGCTCTTCCACACTGCATCCTAATTCAATGTTTGCAATGATACTTGGGGTGTGCGCATTGCCTGGAGTTCATGAAACTCCTTGGAACTTTGACACACCCTAGGAAAGAGAAAGGCTTTGGAATATGATCCTGGCAGTTGGCTCATACCATATTGTTACACTTTGAGTTCAAATTAGTTTCCTTGGATGCATCTTAGGAGCTCTGATTGTAATATTTTTTCCCGATTTCTAGTCAAATCATTTTTGGTCTGTAATGAAACTCTATAATAATCTTTGTGGTGATTAGTAAAAAGGGAAGGGTTAACATGTATGCAAAAAGGGTAGAAAACCTGCCTATAGGATTTCTTTAATATTAGCATGTTCTCATGTAGAAAACTTGTCTATAGGATTTACATGTTCTCATGTAGAAAACATGGCTACATCATTTCTTTAATTTTAGTATTTTCTCATGTAGAAAACCTGCCTATAGGATGATAACCTGCTTATAGGATTTTGATTCCAGCATGTTCTCATATTGATACCGTGTCTATAGGATTTTTGCATGTATAAAATATGGCTATAGGTCCTTTCTGATTCCTGCATATCCACTTCTCGCTAGGAAAATGTTTATAGGGCTTAACAACCAAATAAAGCAACCAGATGTTCATATAGTATTTAGATGTCATGCCTATAGAGTTTTCTGCATTTTTATTATGTCTTCAAACGTGTTCTACATCCGACAATTGCAAAAAAAATCATGCCTATAGGAATTAATCAAAATCCTAATTTCTGCATTTTAATTATGTCCTCAAACATGTTATATAGCCGAGAAATACATAGAAAGCATGCCTATAGGAATTAATAAAAATCTAAATCGCCTCGATTGTTTACAAGCCTAAGACTTATAGTAATAATGAATCACCAGTTATAAAATTCATGGTCTCTTGCTAGAACTCCCTCTCTTTTCAATAGCTGACAATGTTTTCTTAAATCAGTATGCATTGTTTTCCCAAACTTGTAGATGTCATGCCTATAGGTCATCACGTAGACAAGTAAATACGTTGTTAATTAATTACGTTGTCTTTTGATAAGTTGTAGCCAGACGAGCCTAATGTGAATTTTTTGCCTGAAAGTATGTAATGAACCAATCTGTCTAATGCTAAGTATAAGTTTCGACATAATCAGTACATGTAAGACGGGCTAAGTTACATGATTTTCTATGAGTAAAGGAGATTTATCTGAGCCTTAAGTGTTTGTGCTCCTATAACTGCTTTAATGTGTTTTGATGACGCCTTAGTATTTTTACCTTTTAAAACCTCTGAAAAGCGAAATTTCATTCCATTTAGGATTAGTAGTCCTATACACCTCCGGGACTGATGGGAATAGGATGGGTAATAGCACGCAATAACAACCGAGACCAATTCGCGCCTAATACCTTAACGGGGTGGGAAAGGGTATACATGGAAATGTTGATCACGCGATAACACCATGTGTATAAATGGTATCAGGTGTTGCGTGGGGTGATCCATGTCAGTTAGAAACCTAGGAACCCCCTTCCCTCTTATGTGATTACTTCTTTTTTTTTTTTCAGAATGCATTCTAAAAACTATCTAATTTTCAGTTCTTTTAAATCCCGTCTTTCACTTTAATTATTCAAGGATATCTTTTGGTTATTCAAATTCTTGTATTGTTCCCTTTCCAAATTTTTGCTCGCATTCCATTCCTTGTTTGATTATTTCCATCAATTATTTGACCCCCCTTTATCCGTACTTATATATCCCTTAAATAATAAAGAAATCATTTATTCCCAAAATTCAGCATGTTTATTTAACGTATGCACTTACCTTTGTTTGCAATCATTACATGAAATCTGTTTTTGTATTTTTATTTGTTTATATTCAAAGTCACAATTATAGCATGGCCGGAAACCACATTAGTGGATCTTGAGGGCTGCCTAACACCTTCCTCATCGAGATAATTTCTAGCCCTCACCCGAAGTTTAGTTTTCCAACTCAAAACCCTTAGTGTCCTAGTGCACTTAATCATTAGGTGGTGACTCTTCAATTCCAAAAACCCAATTCCCACATGGGAATAGAGTTGTCTTCCCGAATGTCATAAACCTGACTTCGCTTTCACAAGAAAAAGGGGACGTCGACACATTTGGCTGATACCGCTCCATGTTTGATCTCGATTCCCTTGCCATATCCCTCGAGGTCTTAGCTGCGAATTTGTTAGGATGAACTGAACCCAAGGGGGCTCCCAGATGTTCATTTTTTACCCTAATTTTTTTGCTAGTAATGGTGGTGCACATCTGACCATGTCACAACTGGATATTTGATCAAGTGTTTCTTTAACTACCGAGATACAATTGAACTCTGTTCGCTCAAACCCTGCATAATAGCCTACACGGACCGATCATCGGAGACTGCTAGTAATTCTATTCTTTATATCTGAAACCTGGACACAAACTCCCTTAGCATCTCATCGTTACTTTGTTTTATTTTGAAGATGTTTGATTTTCTCGTGGCCACCTTTATGGCCCCGGTGTGTGCTTTCATGAAGGCATCTACGAACATAGCAAATGAGTCAATAGAGTTAGGAGCTAAGTTGTGATACCAAATCATAGCTGCTTTCAATAATGTTTCTCCAAACCTTTTCAACAAGACCAATTCGATCTCATTATCATTCAAATCATTTTTTATCCTGCAAGTATATGAAGTAATATGCTCATTTGGTTCGGTTGTTCCATTATACTTGGATACGACATTCAAATTTTTTTGTGGAATTGGCATCTGAGCTGCGTTATAAGGGAATGGTTTTTGTATGGACTTTTGGGCGTCCTAGCATAGCCAACATCATCGTCCTAGAGCAATAGTCCATAATAACATGACATGGAGACAACCGGCCCATACCCAATATCACACCAAAATCTAGCATACTAAGCAACAAGGATCCACTTGGGTCTCCAAATCCATATAGCATGTGAATCACCATATCTGATCCCAACTCCACCGTCTGAATATACAACATACCTCTAATACCCAATCATCCCATGAGAGGTACTCCTATAATTCTTCTATGCCACCAAGCAAACTCGAATATCAACAGTCGATCCAACAAGAGAGTGCCTCAATACAAATGAAGTATCCTCAACTCAAACACATCACCCTTTCTAAAATGTGTACCCTCATCAAGCATTACCATTTAGTGATCTCATTTACCTAATCATCTGGAATTGTTTGTGCTGCCTAAGAATTTATAACCTTCCTTTCATGACTGAATTGTGACCTTTCACATGCAATCTTCAACCCCATATAACATACCACATATACCATGCCATCATATGATAAATATAAGAACTTCATAACCCCTTCTAAAGCCACAAGCAACTACGTAATTCACTAGTTAAGAACATTCCATTTGATCCCATCTAGAATAAAATCAACATACGCCACATGCTATTCACGCTAGTAGAAATTACACATCCCTAACTGTGGTAAAACCCATCACGAACTCTATAAATTTCATTTGTACAAACAAAACCGTCAGAACTGAATCCTTCTAATTAAGCCAAACTATGCGAGTCACCAAAACCCAAGAGCATTGTAACGAAACACCTGTAGAAATTCCTTACCTCATAAGAATCTAAATAACTAATCATATCTCCTATCATGCCACTCCGGCCTACTACCAACTTGTCCTATTCATCCAAGTTACTCTAAATTTCCTTCAAATTGGTATTTCCCATTGTCATACCACAATGCTCAATCCAGACTCACCACACGAGACTCCAACATGAAATTGCACCTCATAATCCATTAAATAATCTCTTAATCATTCCCAGAAGTACTACATTCAAAATGTTTACCCTGAAGAGACTTCATGTGAATCTAAATACATTGCCTTCTCCTTCCTGATGCAAACCTCAGTTTCTATCCAATATACAACTTGAAAATCTCTAATTATTATATGTAAACTCTGGAACCTATTAGAACCATTCTCGAGAGTCATCCACTCTACTCCAACCGTAATTAGACCGACCACGGACCGGACGACTGCTCCGTTAGCACTCTGACACCATAAATTGTAACCCCACCTTAATGCAACCAAGCAACTTCATGTTCTATGCATCGTACATCCTTTACAAATACAATTCAAGTCATTCTGTGATTCTCGTACACCCTTAAGCATGACTTATCCTTTATTGAAATTTCCTTTACTCGAGCCATCCTTGGTGCCATCTTCCATAAGACATAACTAATTCACCAGTACACCTCAAACTATAACCAATATAGCACATGTTCGTTTAATACACTAATCAATACCAGACTCCCCCACTTGGCTCAAAGCCATGGATCAAAACACGCAATAACCATAATTCATATATTTCCATAATAACATTGTGAGATTAAACTCAATACTTCATAAGCTCGTGCAACATAGACCATCTAGCACTTCAAGTCTTCTGCAAATTCACCCTTGTAACAGTAAAGCCCACTCTCTTAAGTGATCAAAATTCAAATTGTATCACATATACTTCATTGGTAAAAGAGGTCTTCTAACAAACAGCATAATCATCACACAAATTCGGGAACACTCCGCATGAGATAACCCTCCTGCTTATCTTCACTAACATCTCTTTATACCCATTCATCGTCATGAACATTATGCAGTCACTTAATCTTCCTAAATCTAAACTCATATCGCAATGTGAAATCTAGTTTATTTCCCAACTAGGCAACATGAAAGGATCCTTTAACACACCAATATCTACGGGATATACAACAAATCACGATGGAAATCAAGCCCCAAATAATTCTTTCTATCCCCAAGTAAACCCTTCTCGTCTCATTCATATCACATGAACACATCTTGCAGTCACATCATACTCATCGCATAGCTATCCAGTCATCACTTCCCTTATAGAGACACTATTGGACATATAATTTAAAAAAGCATGCGCTCACTCAATCAATAGCTCATGGCTCAAGCTACAGGCAAGGTTCAGCCTCTAATCCTCCACACTGACCTAACATCAACACACAGAGATCACATCTCACTCCTCGATCAAGAATCTCAAACCACCGATGCATATCCGATATTGATCACTCATGCATGTATACAAATGTGTGGAAAATAATTCAACAAGTTACATTTCAAGCTGAATCAAGGACGCATAATAAGAATTCAAGAATGTGAAGTTTTTTACTAAAGATACTATAGCCTCCCGAGGATAAGTACAGACGTGTTCGTACGATCTCTGAGACTCTACTAAACCTTCTCATAACTCGTGAGACCTATGTAACCTAGGCTCTGATACCAACTTTTCACGACCCAAAACTCAACCCATCGTAGTGGCGCCTATCATGGAACTACGCCAGCCTCAAACCAACGCAATGTAAGACCATAATATAAATATTAAAATTCATTTGCAATAGACTTTCATCATTTCTAAAACAAATCGTTTAAGAGATAAGAGAAAGATTCATGTCACAATACATTCGTCCCAAAACTACGATGTCACTGGGACTATGAACATCTAATGTAAATACATTATCTATCAATGTGTCTAATAGCCAGTAGAAGAGTACAACTGGAAATGAGAAGGAGAGCTAAGCCCTGCAAACACCATTCAGGTACTTCAATAATCTTCTAAGTGAGAAGCCTCGATCAAACATTCGCCACTGGATCTGAAGTGCCTGAATCTGTACACAAGGTACATGGGGTAATGTGACTACACCAACTCAGTAAGTAACAAGTCCAAACTATGGACTAAGAGGTAGTGACGAACTCAACTCTTCATAGGATAAACATGAATATCGTACATAAATGTAGGCATCCTTTCAGTTAATTAGACAACTCATAACAGGGAAATAGAGCAAGAACGAAAAGGATTAAGAAGTATGAGCTCCGCTACATCTACTTGCGAATGCACATACTGAATAAAATGCATTATGCCAAGTACCTCATGTGCCCAATAACTTGATGCTCATCTACTCAATACTGTATATGGCTCATACGGTTTAGGGAAGATCCATCCCGTATATATATATATATATATATATATATATATATATATATATACATACACACACACACACACACTCTGAAAGTAGTCACTCAACATTGAGGAAGGCCAATCGAGCCTACAAAAAGGATTCACCTACTAGTAATAATAATGAAAACTCACAACTACTCGGTACCTATATAACACCCAAGATATATATATATATATATATATATATATATATATATATATATATATATATACATAACATACTATCAATCTCCGGTACCGATGAACAGGCTAATCAGCCTCGTGAAGAAGATACATCTCCATATCAATACTTTGAAAAAGATCCATGTCCAGGGAAGATCCATCCCTCAATATCATCAACTACTGCGCTCACTAGGGTTGTAAAGACTTCGGAGGGGATTCTCTGAGCCCAAGGGCTATATAATTGCTAGTAAATGTATGATGAATATCGTTGCTGCAGCATGCAGCCCCATCCCATACAATAAATCAATATTTGGCTCTGGGCCTCACTTAGTCAATACCCTCTAGTCTCACACATATGGGCTCAGATGCCATGATACAAGCCCGAACAATGATATGATATGTCAAATAGCAATAATCAAGACTGAGGCATGATATAATATACATGAACACGATTGAGTATGGAATGTACATGAACTAATGACATGACAACAAGAAACGACCTCTCGGTTTTCAATAATATCGACGTGAAGCCTTAACATGATAGTTAGCATGATTTGCAGCTTATCAACTTATTCACATGATCACAACACAATATAAACATAAAAGAGTAGTTGAGCGGTGCCATGGAATGATCCCGGCTGCATTCATTCCAGGGCATTTCTCACGGTGCACCCCCACGCGCCCATCACTACACATTGCGTCACCTTAATAATAATCATAGAACACATAGTTCGCGGTTTCGAACACTCAGAACCAAGTTTGGGAGCGTTACTTATCTCAAGTCAAGCCAAACTCTAGGCCCTGGCGCCCCTTTCCTCTCGATTCAGCCTTGAAATGCCCAAATCTAACAAAAATTAGCATATAACCATCAAAATATGCTATAGGAAAAAATCCCACTCAAGAATAATCAAATTAAATCAAAATTCCAAAATTGGTCAAAACCCCACCCCCGAGCCCATGCCTTGAATTATAATAAAAATTAAAAAACTAGAATCCTTACACTCTCAAGAGTTCATACATTCCAAAAATACCAAAATCCGACCACAAATTATCCCTTAAATCCCTAATTTTAGGTCTGCCACACCCAAAGCTGGGCCTAGACATAACACGACACTCGGTGCCTAACTATATGTGACCGAGCAAACCAACTTGCTAGCTAAGTCAACATGTGATTTTATAACATACTGATTACGAAAGATAATTAACCATTGTTGATATACTAAAAGTCTAGATAATATAAATAAAAGTGCGAAAATATTAAAACAAGTCTAAAACAAATATGTCGCCAACATCGCTTAACATGAAAAGCCTCAAACTCTGTCGAACTGTTATTCTAATCTTTGAAGCCTCTAATTTTGTACTGAAAACACTAACTATCTGAAAATACTAAAGACTGTAGTAATAAGGCCCCGAAAGAACTGGGATCACTAAATAGCTAGTACAAGAATCCTAGCGCTCTGAATCATCAACCTGTAAATCATTACCTGCATCATAAGATGCACGCCCCAAACAAAAGGAATATCAGTACATTTTAATTACACTGGTATATAGAGCAACTGAAAGAAAGAATTATAAATGCTGAAACTAAAACTGGGTTGATAATTGAGAAGTGATAATTGAAATGATAACAATTGAAATTGAAGCTGAAATGATGACTATTGAAACTGAAACTGAAATGATAACTGATAACTAATAACTGATAACTGAACTAATAACTGGTAACTGAAATGATAACTGATAATTAAAATGATAACTGATAATTGAATTAAATAAAGGAAGTAAGGATATGAATACTCCCTCTTCTGAAAGATGAACAACCTATTTATCTGAATAAGCTAGAGCCCCGGGCCCAATATATATGTGTACAAGCTACGGCCTCAGGCCCAAGTATACATATACATAACTATGGCCTCAGGCCCAAAAAATGCATAAAACATAAACTATGTCCTCAGACCCAAACATGCATAAAGCATTTACTACGGTCTCAGGCCCAAGTATGCATAAAGCATATAAACTACGACCTTAGGCTAACATACATGTGTTCAACATTCAGGAACTGAGAATCAAATTGAAATACATGATAGTCAAATACTGAAACATACTGAGTTACATGATACTGGAATATTGGATCACACATAGTTACATAATACTAGAATACTTAATAGGACTAGATTGAGACATGTATTCTTGAACTGATTATGAATACTAAAACTTAAATTGTTTATGGCATATTGAGTAATCTATACTAAGAGTCTGGGGAATCAACCCCAGTCTATATTTTATGGGTTGTACTTAATCTTATGCTTCTTATATTTTGATGATTTAAAAAACTCATTGTAAAGAACCAGATAGAGAACCTACCCTACCGGATACACATCTCATAGGAACTAGTAGAAGCTTGAACATTAGCAAATGGATGAACGGTCACATGAACGAACACAATGGGGACCCGATGACATGGTCCCTTATGGTTCTTTGACAAAAGCAAGTCAGTGACTGTACATATTCAAGATAAAGAGAAACACAATAGGGACCTGCTCCCTTGAGGTTCTCTAAAAAAAGTTCATGTCAAAATGCACAGCTGGAACGTAGTATAGGAAAGTCCATCAAGCAATTGTTACAGAAGAGGAACACATCTAGGACCTAGTCCATTGATATGTCCTAAACCTGGTTCATTTGTATGTCCTGATAGAAGCACAAAATCCAATTGGAACGCACCTACCCATAAGTGGTTGTGCAGACAGTACAACAGTCACTTTCCACTGACAAGAAGTACACCAAGAGTTGAAACCACTATCTAATTGTGATAAAACAACCTGATGCAAGACACGCCAGTTCTCGTGCATTTTAGTGATACTTCTCAAGAAGAAGAAACATCCATCCAGCATTGAAATCAAAGGTGTGTCAAGAACAAGAAGACAACTCCACTAAGGATCTATTTCTAAATGAGTCTTAAGTATATCAGTAGTTCAGTTGTAATCTTGTTATTTTCTTTACATTGTAATTCCTATTCTGCTTTCTTAGAAGCATTACTTAGGAACAAACCAAATCCGTAAATTTTGAGTTTGCATTGTGACTAGGAATAGTCATAAGTTTAATCCTCTGTAACTAGGAGAGTTAGAGAGTGGCTTGTGGTGGTGCATCACAAGTTAGTTTGAAGTCTTTGCAAAAGGGAGTTCTCAAAGTGGCTTGTAATAGGTATATTACAAGTTAGTTGAGTTTAAAGCCTACTGGAGTAGGTCGTGGTTTTTTTATTCCCTTGTGTGGTATTTTTTCACGTAGAAAAACCGCTAGCATCCTTTACATTAAGCCCTTACTGCTTTCAATGTATCAGTCTCATAGAGGACTAGGTACTCTATAGGTTGGCGGACTCACAGGCTATCAATTTGTATAAGAGCAGGTTTCTCCTATCAGGCTAACACCTACGAGAAATCCTTAATGGCCATCCCACCAATTTTTGAAAAAGAATAATCAACATATAGACTTCATATATTCAATGGTCAATACTATGGTTGGTGGAAGAACAGGATGCCTGATTTCATTATGGAAGAAGATTCAGAGTTGTGGGACATCATATTTGATGGTTCACATGTTCCCATAGAAAAGGTTGAAGAAATAGAGCAACGGGTGCCTAAAGGAAGAAGATAGTACAAGGACGTTGACAAAAAAACTATAGAAAAGAGTTACCGTGCCAAGATAGTCTTAATGTGTGGTATAGGACCTGATGAGTACACCAGAGTCTCAGTTTGTGAAACTGCCAAATAAATATGGGAGGCGTTGCAATCCGCTCATGAAGGAACCACCCAAGTCAGGCAATCAAAAATTGACATGCTCAACACAGAGTCTGAGCTCTTCAGGATGAAGGATAATGAATTTGTACAAGACATGCATACCAGATTCGCCTCTATCATAAATGGGCTACACGGGCTTGGAGATGTCATTCCCAAAAACAAACTTGTCAGAAAAAATCTTAGTGTTCTACCTGGGTCTTGGGAAAGTAAGGTGAAAGATATTATGGAAGCTAAAGATCTAAAGATTCTGAACATGGATGAGTTGATTTGTAATATGAAAACATATGAGATGATGAGAAAGAAGGACAGTGAAAGAATAGAGCCTAAGAAAGAGAGGAACCTGATGCTAAAAGTTGAAAGGAGTGATTCAAGTAATGAAGATAGTGACATGGCCTATCTCACTAAGAGATTCAAAAAATGGTTTGAAGAAACAGTGGTATACCAAAGTGGGGCAGTTCAAGCAAAACAAGAACAACAATCTATATCACGGATGTGGGAATATAACGCATTTCGTCCAAGACTATCCACTCACGAAGCAGGAGTAGTACAAGCACAATCCTGACAATGCAGGAAAAAGGAACCTGATTCCAAAGAAAAGATCCAATCGAAAAAATACTGTAGACAATATCGTTAAGAATGATCTTGCCTCTTGGGGAGATTCTTCAATTGAATCCGAAAGTGAATCAGATACAGAATACAGTTCCACGATGGAACTTGAAACTGAAGCAACAAAGTACGATTCACTATTCGTGCTGATGTCTTAGTCAGATGATGATTATGAAAAAGATGAAGATGATGAGTTAAAATTTGGGATGTTCAGAGAAATCTAAAATCTGATTCCTCTAAAAAATTAAGGTTTTATCAAATGTCTTAATTGATGCTTACTACAGTCTTGTAGATGACAAGGAGATCCTGACCATAGATCTTGGAGAGGTCGAGCAATCCAGAGATGATCTAATGGTGTGTGTAGTGGACATAAATGAGACCATAGCCAATCTTTAACTAGAGAAGGATGTCCTTAATGAAACAATAACCAGAGTGGAAAATGTGAGAGATTATCCGATGGTAGTAGCTATCGATCTAAAGGAAACAATAGGAGATCTTAGTAGTAAGAAACACACTTTAGAAAAAAAGATTGTCTCTATTGAAGAGGAATAGGATGACCTTCTTGTGTATGTATTTATCTAGAGGAAACGACTGAGCGACCTAATAGAGAACATATGAGTGTAAATCTTAAGAAAGAGAAGGGAGTAGCCAGTGAGTCGCACATCTTGCTGGAAAAGGAGTTGAATATCATAAAAATAAGTCGTTACAAAGAACTCGAGAGGAATCACCAAGTGAGTTGGAGAAAGTAAGAGTTGATCTTGAGAAATCCTTAAAGTGGACCTGGTCCTCAGATGTTGTTACTACCATTTATCTCAACAATAGTGCGACCAAGCAAGGGATTGGGTTCCATACAGAGAAAACTCCCTATAACCCACACAACAAGTATGTCAATGTACCTGACAACTGGCTATGTAGCCATTGTGGAACCAATGGGAATTTCAAAGAAAACTGCTAGGCCAGGTTTAAGTCTGCTCAGAAAACAAAGCATTCACGAATAAAGTTACTACTAGCACAGGACCAGGTACCACTCGCAAAAAGCGGATATTGCTTGCACGAACCATAAAACCCCTCATTTACCCTTTGTATAGTAACAAGGGAACCAAACTAGTTTGGGTTCCTAAATCGAACACTTGATGTGAATGTGCAGGGAGCAGTGAGAGGAAGCAGAACATGATGGACTATGGACAGTAAAATGCCTAAATCATGCAGTCAAAAACTTCATGAAATGTTTCTTATTGAAAGTCTGTAGGAAGGGAATGTATTCTTGAGAAGAAAGTAAAGGGTACATTCTCAAAAAATGCAAAAGCAGAAATGTTCCCTTGGAAATTAAAAAAAAAAGAAAATAAGAAAAGGTGGAGATATCAGTTGTAGAGTTCAGTGCTCATCATCAGGTGCTGAAAGAAATGAACACTACTTTCTACTGAAGAACAGGTGTTGAACCGGGTCCTTCCTTAAAGCAAAACTCGCTAGGAACCACCAATTAGATGAAAATGCCTTGCTCTAGAGAATAGGATGGATTCGCTTGGGAAGCACAATGCAAATAGATAAGAGAAGGAATACTCCTAAAAACAACCACAAAACAAGGGCACACACTCTCTCTCTCTCTCTATCAAGAAAGAAACCGTGAAGATTAATGTGATGGAACAATCTTGTCTCTGGAAGATGCCTGAGGTTTCAAAATCAGAAAGATGACAAAGTGAGCAAAGTGTAAAAGTATGGCGAGAGAAAATGCATCATCATAAAGAATTGAGTACATTACTCGTTACCGCTGAAGCTAAAAGAAGAATAAATGCAGCTCATGGTACTAGTTAAGTAGCAGAACACAAAGACTTGGGAAACAAATTAACCCTCATGTTTCCCTAATCAACCAACTTGTAAGGCCCCGTAAAATTATTAATGCATAAAACCTAGTAGCTATGGTGTCATGGGTCATGGTACGAATGATGTGTTAGGAATGCGCGGTTCGGACCCTTGGTAGTGATTTAAGTTTCAAAAATGTAAAGAGTCAATTTTTTTAGAAAAGTGTCAATTCTGCGGTCAGGAGTGCCACCGCATATCTGCTATGCGGACCGCATTCCTGCCGCAAAGCTTAACAGAAGATTTACAAAATTTGGTGTTGAGACTACGGTCGATATGCGATCGCAGAATGGATATGCGGACCGCAAATCTACCGCATAAATTCTCAAAGGTTTTTGAGTGTCAAATCTGCGGTGCACTCTGCGACCGCAGATCAAGAATGCGGACCGCACTTTGGTCGCATTCCGTAATAGAACTTGTGTAAATTTTGAGGCAATTCTGCGGTCACTATGTCGACCGCAAGTTGATTCTGCGACCGCAGATGCGACCGCAGAATTTACCCGGCCCAGGATTTTTATAAAATTCAACCCTACCTATTCTTTATAAAATTCAACCCGACCTCTTCTTTAATATAACGCCTTTCTCTTTCATTTTATCATATCATCATACCAATATTAGAGAGAGAAGAGAGGGATTTTAGAGAGAGAAGTCTTTCATCCTCAAAGATTGCTCCAACGGCTTAGTTCAAAGGATTCTAGGGCAAAGATTCAACTTCCCCAAATCATTTCAAGGTAAAACCCCTAGCTATTTTCTCTAATTTTCAGTTTTAAAAAGGGTAAAGAGAGGTTTGCATATAATAGCTTTTGAAACTAGAATTTTACACTCATGCACGATTATTGAACTTGATTTTTAGTAAAGAGGAACTGAATAGGTGTAAGAGTCTGCGAAACAAGGTCGGCAAAGCTAGGATAGCTTGGGTAAGCATAAAGTAGGAAGTTAAAGGAAGAAAACTCGATACCAGGTGTGAGCACGTGATTTTTACCCTATACATGAGTTATTCCTATATAATTCAAAATAAATAATTTTTTACTTATTTTTTTAATTTTGTGTGAATTTTGTGCTAATTGTTTGTATGTTATTTGCGTGTGATAAATTAAAATACAAAAATACATTTTTAGAAATTAATTTCTCATGTATTAGGTGTTAATTCATTTTTAACTAATTAAAGAAAAAATCAAAAAAAATTAACATTAGTTTGCCTTTTATCAAAAAATTGCCAAAAAAGAGTAATTATTTTAATAGTTTTAGTTAGTTCCAAATAAATTCCAAAATAGGAAAAATACATGAAATACAAAACAAAATTAAAATACAATAAAATACAAAAAATATGAGGAGAAATAAATACAAAATGCAAAAGAACAAGGAAAATACAAGGGAATAAAGAGAAACAAGGAAAGGAAATTTGGGCTAGCCCAATTGTCCCGACCCGGCGGCCCAAAACGCCCAGCCCAATCCCTATACCCTATTCCCCATTGCCATTCAATCCCAGCCATCCTAGATTTTGATCTAACGGTCCACAATTAGTCTTGCAAATTAATTAAATCCATTATACAATATACCTAAGACAAAAACCTAGGAGACATCAATACAACTTCAACCCTGTCTTTCTTCTCTCTAACCGACAGACACCTCTTCTCCTTCATCCCAGTGCTGCCACCTAGGGTTCCGCCATCTGTGGCGGCGGCCGGCCACCATTCCGGCCAAAAATGATATCAAAAGATTCCCCTTGTCCTCCTTATCACAGTCCCACCATCATTATTCTTCAAAACCAACTGAAACACCTCCAAACAACAAACCCTAAACGGCGCCACGACCCTCTCCCATGGCGCCGCCACCCTCAAAACCACCCAAAACCTTCACCCCACCATTCTTCCTAACATATTTGCACTGTTTCAAGAAGTGTTGAGTCGAAAAATCTGCCGTTTGCCGAAAAGTTCAAGAAAAGGGCAAGAGATGCAAGAAAATAAAGGAAAAACAGAAGGATTCGAGCATGAAAATGATGAAGAAATTCAGAAGACAAAAAGAAACAAAAAGAAAAATAAAACGGAAGAGGAAAACGGCAGTGAGCTAAGTTTCATTTTTTAAAATTAACTCTATTTTTTTTGTTTGTTTCTCGCCTCTCTGTGATATTGTGTTTGAATCCGTTTCTTGTTTTCGTTTTGTTAATACTAATGTGTCGAGGATTAGTCGATTGAATGCATCATGAGTTTGTTTCTTGATTTTGATTCACGGTTGATTTCTGATTTTTATTGAATTGTTTCAACGATGTTTAAATTTCCATATTTTTCTTTTAGATTGTTAGATTTTTCTGTTTAGTAGATAATTTCTGAATTTTGATAGTTTTAAGATTTTTGTTAGATTTTTTATTCGAATTGTTAGATTTTCTGTCCATTTTTTTATTTTTATTAAGTGTTGTTAGATTTTTTGTTAAGATTTTCTGTTATTCTTGATTAGTATTGTTAGATTTCTATTAAAGATTGTTAGTTTCTGTTAATTTTTAGATTTCGGAGAATTGGTAGTTTTCTGATTGAACCGTGGATTTCTGGTTGTTTTGACATTTTAGGTATTAACAGTATAGTTGATAACTTTGAATCTATTTGAGATGATTGGTTAGTGGAATTGTGTTTTTTGATTAACACTTAGGGTTTGATTGGTTATAGCTGTTAAATTAGTGATTTTAGTTCAATTAGTGAATTCGACTTTAGACTAGTTTAGATTCAAGTTAGATCGATAGTTGAAATCACACGATTCATAGCAACCTAAGGTGTTTTACTAAATATAATCAATTGCGACTAGTTATTTCGATTAATAAGACTCACCATCTATCAATTGTTCCCCCGAGTCTTGTTAATCAGATAATTACTCAGAAGTGGCTATATTTGTAAGATTGCCTAGGGTTGGCTATAGGTGAAATGTGATTTTAGTTAATTGAGTTAATTTGAATTTAAAGTAGTTGAAAGGGCTAATTGATTAATTGAACAATAGTTACTTAATTGTGGCTATTTGATAAATACAATCTGAAAATAGGTTAAAATAAGAAGAAAATATAGAATTTATAAATGTAATAACTATTAAGAAGTAGGGGTGAATTGGGAAAAGGAAGTTGGTATAGTTGTAAAAAGGTTAAAAGGAAAAGGGTGCAATTGGAAAGGGAATTGGTATAATTGTTATAAATATAGAGTTTTGAGGGCAATTTGGGCATAACAAAAGGTATTTTAGTAGATAATAAAAGGAAATGAGGGAACAATAGGAATTCCAAGGAAATGGAACATGGTAGAGTATTCTAGAAGGGGTTTTAGTGTAACTTTCAATAAAATAATTGCACTAACTTATGCAACAAGCTCAGAATTGATGGGTTTTTAATAAAATTCAGATTTCTCTCTTTTGGGTCTATAAATAGGCATTTTCAGCATGATGAATAGGTGGTTCCTTCTGATTTTTAGAGTCTCTTTAGAATTTTAGCCATAGGAATCCTAGAAAAAATCCCAAAAAAAATATTTGCTAAATTCCAGATCTGAAATTAATATTTCAGATTCATTTTTTCTTCTATTTTGCCTTCAAATTCATTCCAAAAACCAAAATAAATAATAAGATAGTCTATTACAAATCAGTGAGAAATAGTTTGAATGTGAAATTGGGCTTTGAATCAACTTGAAATTCTGGAATAATTATCTACTGGGTTTAGTTGATGTTCATCTCACTGTTGCTGTTGATTTCCTTGACTGTTACTGCTTAAAACAATTACTGAATCCTACATAGTTGCTGTTGTGTTCATTATTCTAATGGATCTGTCTCATCTATTCCAGGTACATACTCGGATCCTGATGTACTTGTGATATTGAAAAGTGAATTGAAGAAATGGCTTGATTTTACTGCAATTTTCATTTTCTTAGTCAAATGATTCTGCCGTAAAACTTCTTTAGAAGTAGATTTTGTTCTTGTTGAGTTGTATAATTTTGTGAATTATAATTTGTGGCTCACGCCAAAGCACTGGAAATAAATTAGTATTACTCTCATTTGATATAAACGACACAAGCGACTAATTTTGTAGATTAATGTAGTTCTACTCGTGTGATTCGAAAACCAAATAGATATTGTCTACTTGCTTGCTAATTTTAGGTTCTAATATAATTGTGCAGTAGTAGAAATAGGTTTTAAAATAATAAGTGCAATTTGAGCAGCTTTTACCACTTCATTGTTAAATAATCAAAAAGATAACGTTTGGCTCACATATAATGTGATTATAAACTCTAAAATTCAAAATAGTACAGTGAAAAATAGTTGCCAATTTGATGCTAGAATTTAATAGTTAATTGCATAGTATAAATTACAAATTCCTATGCTTTGTTTTATTGTAAATCGTTCCACGAGTTCGTTAGTATAGACTTGCCTAAAAGGTTCCAATATATAGTGTAATATATCAATAAATTAGGATCTTCGTTTATTATTAGAGACCTATCAATCTAGTCATTTTAGATATGACCTTAAATAATAATGAGACGAGGCTCGCTACACCAAAATACACAATTGTGGGGCCCTCAATTAATTGTTATAAAACATGTAGACTCGGAAGGACCGTTTAGCGCATTTCACGGTCTTTCCAAAATTTAATCAAGACGATAGACTCTTTAGGCACGACCTGTAAATAAAATTACTTTCAAATACGGGTGCGCATTTATGTGACCCAAATCTATCTCTCGACGAAACTGAAACGCATTAAAGTCACAGGCGTCCTGGTTGCGGTGTGACTCGAAATGTATTTTTGTGACGTCGCAATTCTTCTAAAATTGAAAAGCGGAAAATTAATAGCGCATAATTGAACTATATAAAGAAATCAGATGAAAACAAAAATTGCAGTTGAGCGACCATGCTAAAACCACTGAATCCGAGAGTGCCTAATACCTTCTCCCGGGTTAACAAAATTCTTTATCCAGGTTTCTAGTTTTGCATACTGTATTACAGCGTCATAAATTTCCTCGGTTCGGGATTTAAACCGGTGACTTGGGACAACATTATTTTCCCAACTGGCGACTCTGAAAATTAAATAAAATTAATCCTGTTCCGACTGTCCTTTAATTGGAAAAATTCCTTCCCTGATTATTATTATATCCCTTCCCGGGATGTAGTAGTAAACAGTGGTACCATTACAATGTGTGTGGTAAAAAGGAGGTGTGACACCAGGTATGTATGGCTAATTTTGATTCTTGTGAAATCTCTTATATTTGTGAAATTGTTTGATTCGTGTTAATTTGACAAATTGTGTGAAATTCTTGATGTTGTTGTTGGATACTCAAATTGCTGTTGAACTATGACTGATTTAATATGGGATATAAACCGAAAGATAAATGAGAGTTGAATTTGGTAAAGAATTGTGAATAATGGCTATGATGGCATGTATGGTACCTTGTGGAAAAGAAACGAAACACTTGAGGTGTGGTAAGTTGTTGAACATAACAGTATAAATATTCTCGATTTTGGAACACTTGTAACTTGGTTGTGATATTGGCTTGAGAAGTAATTGAGAATATGAACCAATGTGTAAGTTGCTTATTTGAACTTGTTGTAATTGTGTGTAGTACCAGTACAATTTGTCCATACATACCAGTACAATTCAAGTGTACTGACGTCCCTTTTGCCGGGGACGCTACATTCGTGTTATGATTGTAGGTGGATCAGTAGCAGACACTTCAGCTCATCGGCAGTAGTATCCTTCATCATTCACTGCCCGTTTTGGTAAGCCCCTTTCTTCCTCGGAGCCCTATGTGGTTCACTCCACTTTTGTTTAGATTTCATTTTGGTTTTGTAAGGTATAGCCGGAGCCTTGTTACCGGCAAATATTGTGTTCCCTTTTGTATCCTAGAGGCTCTGTAGACATGTAAACTGTGGGATTCTAGTCTTATGTATATATTATGTTATGTCGGGCGTTATAAAAACTATAAACTAGTTAATGAATCACTTGTATGGTTTTGTATGTTTATTGTGAAATCATTTATGATTAGTAAGATATTTGGTTAATGAGAAACAATCAGCACAAGGGTAACACGTGGGAATGAAAGGCACCCAGGCCCGCTTGACTGGGGCTACCCGGTCAGGCACCTGTCATGTCCCTCGATTTGGGGCGTGACACAACTTCTGTCTTAAATCAATAAACCAAAATGTACCTCAGAAGATTTATGGACTCATCAACAATTGGAGAAAAATGGCTAACATACCGAGGGCCAAAATTCTCTTCTAAGGGTATACATGAAAAGAGGATTACCTTTGGAAAGCCTTGAAAAACAATAGAACCAATACTCTGGATATTTGCATCAATGTCTCAAAGTTGAGAATATCTCTGATGAATGAAGACAAAAATAAAGGCTACAAGAATCTAATGAAGAACGTGATTCCCCTTTTGGCAATTCTGTCAGAAAATCTTAAGGTAAAGATAGCTAAAGTTTTTTGTGACTAAGCTTGACTCACATCAATATTGTTGTAGGTAAACATGCATGACGATCACAGAATCTAAAGCTAAAAGTATGTTGTAAGATGCAAAAAGCAGGAACTATTGAAATTCTGTTCAAAAACTTGCTCCAGCATCAGGTTCTTATATCTCAGGTTAATAGTAAGGAGGTTAATTTTTTCATGCCCTCTCTAAACAAAAAGTGTGTAATAAGTATTCTGTAATTCAGCTGTCACATCAGCAAACATTTCTAGGTCTGTGTGTCATGTCTTGTCCATTAAATCCTTTCACCTTCTCTATATGGCATCACTTTCCCACAAACCTACCGTCGTCTCTAGGATTATTCAAAACCTATTTCTTTGTTCACTTGTCATTAGCCCCTCTTTCAAAAATTCATTTCTTCCCTCCTACGACAAGTCATGAACCTTTTCTTTCGTTGCTCAGTTAGGACTCACTCTTCATCTTTCACTCTCTTTAAGCTACCTGCCTATAAAGTATTCATCTAATGGCGATCGAACAGGCATCTCAGTCTACCACCTTAGCACCGTCCCTATTTCATTGCCTTCCAAATCAAGTTCAGGTCATCACTGTCTCACGCACTCTACAACTCTATACACTTCTGGTCACTTCTCCACCCCTACTATCTTTCCATTTTTACTAAATCCTGCTTACCACTATTTTGGGAACCCTATGTTCAGTCAATCCTATGACTTCTCCAAAGAAAATACAGAAAGTTCCACTTTTCTAGTTTCAGAAGCTTATAAGGATGTTCCTGACCAATACATAAACTCTTCCATGTTGGAAATAGTGACTCTTAAAGAGCCACCTGAACAAGAAGCAGCTCACAACATCATGGCCAATGCTGCTGAAAGTCTGATAAATCAAGAAGTCTATCTCCTTTTTGAGTATCAGAGGGAAGAGATCTCTCGTCTAGAAAATGCAAAAACTGTAGAACTCCTAGAGTCTCTTACTCGTTAGATGTTCCCAGAAAAGCCTTCTGATGAACCCATTCCCAATCCATGAAAATCCACTTCTATACCTCCCATTCCCTCTAAAATCTTAGGGTCTTCCTGAAAATCCATCACTATCAGGTCACTACACCAAGATAGCACCGAATCTTCATTTCAGTAAAGTAAAAGGAGTGTCAAGCCAAGAAAAATAAGGAGAATGAATCCAAACGATTCATAAAAAGTGGGATAGTAAACCAAGTAGGTAAAGATTCTTCCAAAGAACCCGGTTCTTCAGTGTAACAACTTATGACAACTCAATAGTCCACAAAAAAGGAGTCGCTGAAACTGTTGAGAAACCGAAAGTGTCATCTGTGAAGTATAGGAGCAGGTCAAAACAAAGTAAGACTGGGCCAGCTACGCCTGAAGACAATACCGTGGAAACAACTAGCTAGAAAGGAAAGATTGATGAAGGCTGCAACAAAAGAAAGTAGGAAACTGTGAAGGAACTTGGTGCATTAAAGTCCATAGCAAATGATGGTGGTCTCTGTCAATAGAGACTAAGATCTCAAAAAGTGTTGTGGGGATGCACTTTTGATCCAGCTATTTTAGAAATGATAGGGATGCATCAAATTCAGGAGATTGTGGAGTTTCAACAATAAAAATACTTGTTTGAAAAAAGAATGCATCTAGTGTACGAAGACACAATACAAGCCTTCTATGTGTCTCTTTTCACTATTGAGGGGGACCACATTTGTGCTCTCATATGTGGAATTGACATTGTGCTAGATGCTTCAACATTGGTCAAGGTTCTCAAAATCCCATGTGAAGTTATGAACTCTGTTAAGAGTGTCTATGGAGTAAGCTTTCGGAGAGCTATTATGAAAGAACAAGCTATTCAACAGGGGGAATAGGTGCATAAGAAGGTGATGCTTCCTGAGTACTAGCTTCCCTTCGAGTTGGTCAATAAAGACTTTTACCACGCTCTGAGAGACACTCAATTGCAACAAGATAGGTCATGATCCTAATGGAAGCACTTGATGTGCATGTACGAATAAATTTGCCTGCCATCATGATAGATCACATGCAACAAGTGGAAAATTTCAAATGAGGAAATTACGGGTTACCCTGTGGCTTTCTTTGACTCAAGTATTCAAATTCTATAAGGTTCCCTTAGGAATTCCCATAGTGGCCACACGCAAAACGTTATTCTCAAAGACCACTCTAGAGAAATGTAAATGTATAGAAAGAGTTGGTGGGACCCTCTTGACCATATCTTAGCTGATAAATGCTCAAAATGTAGCTATTGGGGAATTGAGAAGGTTGAGGACTTGAAATGCCATATTGGAAACCCAGCTCAGCCAAGAAGCTAAGGGACCTGATTTTGTACATGAGGAAGTAACTGACTAAGAAAGGATAATGAGAACTTACGAGATCAATTACTTGAATAACAACTAGCTGCAAATGCGAGATTTGACCTTGTTCTCAAAACCATTACTGTATCTTCCTCTAAGCCTCATTCCTCCGGTATTTCCTAGGATATTATAAGTGTTAACTAGTTTTTTCTCCAATGATTTGTGGTGGTTGTTTTAATTTTTTTTCATTTGGTATGGAGGCATGTTGATCCTAACCAGTACTGCTCCAAATCTAATCCGTTCAATGTACACATAAATGAAATAGCTTCCCTTTCATTGCTTGTACAATACTATGTTCCTTTGGCTTCTCTTTTCTGTCATATTGTGTGCACATATGTGGCATGAGCTTGTAGTGTTAGACTTCTTTATGCTTCAGTACCTGCTTTTACTCTTTTTGTTCTTTTTAATAATGCCAAAGGGGGAAAATTATTGAGTTTATATTGGTTTGATTGTATTATGGGTCTAGGTACAAGTGATAGATTAAAGGGGTTAAAAGGATCTACGATTAAGGGGGAACTTCCTGGAGCTTCAGATATTAAGGGGGACTTCATGTATTTCTGGCATCTAATTTGGTTATTTCTTCTCTAAACAAATTCTGTCTATATTTAAGTTTGTCATCATAAAAAATGGAGAAATTAAAAGGATGTACTTAATTTTATGCTTCTTATGTTTTGATGATTTAACAAACCTGCTGTAAAGAACCAGATAGAGAACCTGCTCTACCGAGTACACATCCCATATGAACTGGTCGAAGCTTGAACATTAGCAAATGGATGAACGATCACATTGAGGAACACAATAAGGACCCAATAACCTGGTCCCTTATGGTTCTCCGATAAAAGAACATGACAGTGACTGTACACATTCAAGATAAAGAGAAACACAATAAGGACCTGCTCCCATGGGGTTATCTGACACAAAAGTATAGGTCAAAGTGCACAGTTGGAACGTAGCAGAAGAAAGTCCATCAAGCAAATGTTACAAAAGAGGAAAACAACTAGGACCTAGTCCATTGACATGTCCTAAACCTGGTTCATTTGTATGTCTTGACAGAAGCACAAAATCCAGCTGGAATGCACCTGGCTGGAAGTGGTTGTGCAGACAGTGCAACAGTTACTTCCCAATGACAAAAAGTATACCAAGAGTTGAAACCACTATCTAATTGTGATATCTTTTGTGATATAACAACCTGGTGCAAGACACACCAGTTCTTGTACATTTTAGTGATACTCTCTCAAGAAGAAGAAGCATCTATCCAGCATTGAAATCACCTGTGTGTCAAGAACAAGAAGATGTCACGCCCCAAATCGAGGAACATGACCGGCGCCTGACCGGGTTGCCCCAGTCAAGCGTACCTGGGTGCCTTTCATTCCCACGCGTTAACCCTGTGTTGATTGTTTCTCATTAACCAAATATATTACTAATCATAAATGATTTCACATTAAACAAATAAAATGATACGAGTGATTCATTAACAAGATTTCAATTTTTACAACGCCCGACATAACACAATATATATACATAAGACCTGGAGTCCCACAGTTTACATGTCTACAGAGCCTCTAGGATACAAAATGGGGAATACAATACTTGCCGGTAACAAGGCTCCGACTATACCTTGCAAAAGAAACCAAAATGAAATCTAAACAAAAGTGGAGTGAACCATACAGGGCCCCGAGGAAGAAAGGGGCTCACCAAAACTGGCAGTGGAAGGTGAAGAATACTACTGCCGATGCGCTGAAGTGCCTGCTATAGAACCACCTACAATCATAACACGAATGTAGCGTCCCCGACAAAAGGGACGTCAGTACACTTGAATTGTACTGGTATGTATGGACAAACTTTGTCCCAAATAAACTCAAACCATTAAATTACATCAACAATTAATTAAGCCAGCCAACCATGTTTCCACATTTTCCTCATTTCAAATAATTCTCAAACAAAGCACTTTCTACGATCAACCAATTTAACAATAACCAATCAATCACGTAAAGCAAAAGTAGTCAAACAAAGGGGCAATCAGTGCCCCAAAGGTTGCAAACTCTCCTGCTGTCTCCTTTCACAATTTCACATTATTGATTTTTGTATCAATTTTCAATAGCGATTTCGATCGCTTTCCATCCTTATTGCCCCTGACCACCCTTATTACCTCGGCCACCCTTATCACCCCAACCCACACCTTATTTCCCCACGTTGCGGCGCGTAACACGACCCCGCCTTACAGTTGAATACACAACAATTTCAAACAGCAGATAAGGTACTACACACAATTTCAACAAGTTCAAATAAGCAACTTACACATTGGTTCATGTTCTCAATTTCTTCTAAAGCCAATATCAAAACCAAGTTACAAGTATTCCAAAATCGAAAGTGCCCACATAATCATGTTCAACAATTTACCACAATTAAGGTGTTTCAAATTCCTTCCACAATAAGCCAAATATGCCATCACAATGGTCGTTCCCAATTCTTTACCAATCTCGATTTACCTTTTTATCTTTCAATTCATATTTCATACCACACCACATGTAGTTCAACATCAATCAAATGCTCAACAAGGAAATCAAAGAATTACGTAAAATTTCTCAATTTGACACATGCCAAAACGATTCGCACACATTTGGGCGATTTTACAAGAATCAAAATTAGCCATACATACCCTAGTGATGAGTTTTCTTCCGTTAACTTCCTACTTTATGCTTACCCACGCTATCTTACTCTTGCCAACCTTGTTCTTGAAGACTCTTACTTCTACTCACTTCTTTTTACTAAAAATCAAGTTCAATAATCATGCATGAGTGTAAAAATTCTATTTTTAAAAGCTATTATATGCAAACCTCTCTTTACCCAATTAAAACTGAAAATCAAAGAAAATAGTTAGGGTTTTTACCTTGAAAAGATTGGGGATGTTGAATCCTTGCCCTAAGATCCCTTGGAATCAAGATAGTTGGAACAATCCTTGAAGATGAAAGATTTCTCTCTCTAAAAACCCTCTCTTCTCTCTCAATTTTGGTAAGATGATATGATAAAATGAAGAAGAAGTGTGTTATATTAAAGAAGAGATCGGGTCAAAATGTTACAAAAATCGGGGCCGGGGTCAATTATGCGGTGCACTATGCGACCGCAGAATCAACATGCGGTCCGCATAGTGACCGCAGAATTGCCCCAAACTTTACACAGGTTCTGTTAAGGAATGCGGCCAGAATGCGGTCCGCATGCTTGATCTGCGGTCGCAAAGTGCACCGCAGATTTGACATGCGATCGCATATCGACCGCACTTTTGACACGAATTTTGGGAAACTCTCTGGAACGTTTTGCGGCAAGAATGCGGTCCGCATTTCAGGTTTGCGATCGCATTCTTGACCGCATATTGGACACTTTTCGGAAAACTTAATTCTCTACATTTTTTAAACTTAAATCACTACCAAGGGTCCGAACCGCGGCGAGCAAGCTCGCCGAGAAGAATTCTACGCATTCCTAACACATTATTCGGACCATGACACCACAGCTACTAGGTTTTATGCACAAAAGTTTTACGGGGCCTTACAGAAGATGACTCCACTAAGGATCAAATTCCAAATGAAGTCTTATGTACATCCATAATTGAGTTGTAATCTTGTTATTTTGTTTAGGAACACACCAAATCCGTAAACTTTTGAGTTTGCATTGTGACTAGGAATAGTCATAATGCAAACCTCTATAACTAAGAGAGTTAGAGAGTGGCTTGTGGTGGTGCATCACAAGTTAGTTTGATGTCTTTGCAAAAGGGAGTTGGCAAAGTAGTTTGTAATAGGTTGATTACAAGTTAGTTGAGTTTAAAGCCTACTGGTGTAGGTTATGGTTTTTTTATCCCTTTGTGTAGGATTTTTCCACGTAGAAAAACCTCTAGCCTCCTTTACATTCAATATTTACTACTTTCAACGTGTCATCCTCATAGAGGACCAGGTACTCTATAGGTTGGCAGACTCATACAGGCTATCGATATTGAACACGCACTAAGCTCACAATGTTAAGAATGAAAATCATGAATGAGTTATAAAGCTAGAAAATAGAAGTTCGGCAATTATTCAAGGAGCTAGGTTGAACTATATTTTTTAGGCAATTAGTAACGTTATAAAGAAACGTAGTATAGGGAGAATCATTAAAATTCTCAAACATAGAGAGTAACCTCACATACCTTAACTTCCTACTTTTGAGCATAATACAACATTCACCAACCTTTTCAACTTTAATCTATATCAATACAAGTCAAAGGGATTCCAAATTAGCAATAATAGTCATGCTTTAGTCACTTAGGTATTTTATCAAACACTTGGTGGCATAAAGCTTGATAGCCCTTTAATGATGTTTCTACACCCAATAACCCATTCTCTTGATCCTTGATCTATTATAAAGTCTCAAATGGTTATAAATAATATTATTCTTTATCACCCAAAAGGTAATCAACACCCATGACCAATAATAACCAATCAACAACCCAAAACTATCACCGTCTATGCTTTTATATCAAACTCATATCTCATGAAATAGAGTCGATAATCATGAATTCAATGATAGAATCAATTCGAGGGTGAAGATATTACCTTTTTGATATTCAATATTCTTGAATTCGAGTTCTAGGGTTTCTCATCTCAAAATGGTCTCCTAATCGAATATGTGATGATATGGAAGGTTTACCCATGTTAATAAGATGTTGGAAAATTTAAATTAACTTAGAATCAGCATTAAAACTTACCTTGGGTGGTGGAACACCCTTAAGCAGTGAGGTTTTTGAGAGCTTTCCTTTCTAAGTCACGTTTTTCTATTTTGGGGTTGTGGGGGACAAAATACGGTTGACTTTCCAAGTCGGCCACCGCATCTCAGTATTCCAGACCGCGGTCCCGACCGCGGTCGCGGTCAAACACGGCCAAACGTGGTAGTTACGCACCATTATGTAAAAGAGGCATAACATTTTTTACAAAGCTCTATTTGGGCACCATAATATATCGTTGGAAAGTTATTTTAATGGCCTGAAACTTTCATGCTTTGAGTTTTCCTAAATGCTGTACATATTTTTACTAAACCATGCTGGAAGACAGGCCTTCTGCAAATTTAGTGGATTTTGTCAAATCTAATGCACCTCACTTTCCATCTTGATCTTGAAACACCTATTTTCACCCATAATCATCCCGATAGGACTTCATATGTACAAAATAAAAACATCCTACTCCTTTAAATCATTCATACCTAATCTGAATATGGGGGGTGTTATAAGGTCTCCTATTTTCCAAGCCCTAACCCTCAATTTGCTACTAAATTTCCCACATATTTCATGCTTATAACCTTTAAATCATCATAAAAACAAGTTTAGGGACCAAGGACCTTACCTCTAAGAAACTCTCTTGAATTTGCTCTCCAAAGCCTCTTCCGCTTTGAAATGTTATGAAAAATAACCCAAATTCGTAAAGGGAATCTTTTATACTTTCTTACCCAGCCTTTTAACACATGTGGTCCCTACACCACCACTGTGGTACCGCACCTGCGGCCAAAGCACCACATCTATGATTTTTCACTTAAGCCCAAGCTTTACATCTGCGCCTTGCAATCTACTTCTGCGCCTCACATTTTGTACCTGCACTCTTGCAGGTGCGACCAATCATCTGTACCTGCACTTCAATCCTTCATGCCCACTTCTGCATCTATGTTTATGCTTACGCTTCTGCGGTCCCGCATGTGCGGTTATGACAGTGGTTCAATAGCTTCAGCTGCAAAATCTCAAATCCAATCTTCCTGTCATCCACCCAAAATTACCCCGAGACCTCCGAGACCTCAACCAAATGCATGAACAAGTCATATACCATTATCCAAACTTATACCAATCCTCAAAATACCTCAAACAAAGTCAAATCAACCAAATAGCGTCGGATTCAAACCTAAGGTTCCAAAAACTTTTCGAATTCTTTTTTTGACCAAAAAGCCTATCAAACCTTATCCGAATGACCTGAAATTTTGCACACACGTCACAGTGACACAAAAAACCTATTGGAGCTTCTATAATTCCATTCTAATCCCTATATCAAAATCTCACCAATCAACTAAAAAAGCCAAAATTTCAATTTTGCCAATTCAAGCATAAGTCTAATTTGGACTTTCAAAATGCATTTCGGTCACGCTCCTAAGTCCCAAATCACCTCCCAAAGCTATCCGAACCATTGAAATTCATATCTGATAAATCAACATCCTTTTGAGTTTTCCAACATAAGCTTACTCAAAGGAGACTAATGTCTCAAACCTTACCAAAACCTCTACGAACCAGAACTAATCGACCCGATAACATATAATACAGCTGAACAAGACAATAAAAAGCAGAAACGGGGAAAATGGGACTGAAATTCATATAACAACTGGCCGAGTCTTTACAATAAGCTTGCAGTATCTCAAATATCACTTGGAGGTTGATTCTCCCATCTCTCATTCCGTGTGCTCTTTGGCCACCAGACTAGGATTCTCGGCGCATATTTCCTTTGGGGTCCGCATCTAGATATGCATTCAAAGCAATGTGAGAACTAACATTAACTAGTTCCATATTTGGCACTTCCCATGGGTTTATCGGTGGTACACTGACCCCTATATTGCTATTTTTTCCAAGACCTTCGTTGTCATGAACAAGTGCGTTTTGTGAGTTAGTTGTTTCAACCTGAGAATAAAAAATTCTTGACAAGAAAAAGTGTAAAAACAATGTGTTTAATGAGAATCAGTAAGAAAATAATCACTATTATCTTTAGCCCCACGGTGGGTGACAAATTGTTTACCTCGAAAATAGGAGTAACAATTAAATTTGAAATATGTTTTAAAAGATATGTGATTTCGTTTAATATCAATTAATAATCATGAAATATGAAGTAGAAATGAAAGAAACAAGTCTATCAAATCAATATTACTCAGCAGCAGTGACCTCGAGCTTAGGGAGCTCAAGGGAGGTTTAGAGCAACAAGAACAGTAAAGAAAGAAAAGTAGAGTAAGAACAGTAGAGTTAAAGGATAATTCTGATGAACAATAAGAGTGAAAAGAAGGATAGTATATTCTCACCAATGTTGAGGTGATCATACAAATGATTGGGATCATCTTTATATAATAGGGGAACCCTAAATAATGTACATTTCTATTTGCAGTAAGGAATATTCTTGGTACAACTATTTAACCGCCTAGTATAGAATGGTACAATCCTATTCCAGAATTTGTGTCGTGATCTTGGGGACGTGATAGTAATCTAGCCCAATCTATTACATGTCCATAACGGTACTACTCCGGGGTCGAGCATACTCGACCTCGGTATATATCGTGCTCTATGTTCGGATGTAGCACTTTGTTCGCACACCCAACAGTATCAATTAGGGTTGCTTCACAAGAGTAACTTAGAATATTCAACTTGTCGATGTCTACTATTTGGAATCCTTTTACTTTTAGCCTTAGCTGATAGAATCGATAACAATCTCTTTACCTTTGTAAGGTAGGGGTGAGGTCTGCGTACACACTATCCTGCCTAGACACCATTTATGAGATTACAGTGATTTTGTTGTTGTTGTTGTTGTTGTTGTTGCCTTACGTGATAGAGAAATGCGATAAAGAGTTGTACCTAATTAGTTTTGGGGCGGAATTAGGAGGCAGAAGAGGTTCATCCTATTGATACCCAATTTTCCCTGAGTATTTTTTTATATACCCAAAATACTTTCAAAATAACATATATGTGTATATATAAGCACAAGTTTTGGCACTTTTCCAAGTTTTTAATGATTTTTAAATCGTGAGTGGTGAGACCTATGTAACCTAGAGCTTTGATACCAACTTGTCACGACCCGGATTTTCCCCCAACATCGGGATCGTGATGGCGCCTACTCGTGGTAGCTAGGCAAGCCACTGTATTCATACTATCCCGTTTTTAACACAATTTTAATTAAATAAATGCGGAATACTTTATCGAAATGGAAATAACAAATCACAAGGTGAAAATCATACTGAAATCCTCTACCCAAGACGTGGAGTCACCAACTCACAAAACTACTATGGAATACTACACATAAAAGTCTGAAGAAATATAACACAATTCTGTTTGTCTCGGAACAAAGAGACTCCAACTAATAATATAGATAAAGAGAGAGACGTCGGGCCTGCGGACGCCTGCAAGCTACCTCGGTCTCAAATATGATCAACTCCCACGCAATCTACTTATTGCTGCCGCTGCTGCTGTCCGTAACCTGTATCTGCGCAAAAAGAGCGCAGAGTGTAGTATCAGCACAACCGACCCCATGTGCTGGTAAGTGCCTGGCCTATCCCGGCGAAGTAGTGACAAGCCTAGGACCGGACACCCACATAAACCTGTGCAGTTGCAATATATATATATATATATGTACATAAACATTTATAAGGAAATACTCTACTCTGCAATAACAATCAATAAACTCATAATATCCAGATTAATCTAATCCACATAATTAAATCTTACTTTCGTGTATCAATTCTTTATTTTCCTTTTCATATCTCGTGGTAGGCGTACCACCCGCTCCCAACCTGTATCAATAAATATTATCTTGTGGTAGGCATACCACCCGATCTCATTGTATCAATAATTATATCTTATGGTAGGCGTACCACCCGATCCTAATTCTTTAATATATATATTACCACAAATAACAAGAATTAACCAAGTAATAACACAATAAGGAATATCCCAAAGAACTCAACAATTAACAACAGTTAATAAGTTCACAAGGAAAACAAGGTATAATGGAAAAACAAGTAATATCAAGTCAAGGAATGGCAAATAGTTGCACGGCATCACCCAAATAAAATATAATGGAAAACAAGTAATATCACTTCAAGAAATAGCAAGCAGTTGCACGGCATCACCCTTCGTGCTTTTACTCTCATCCTCACATCCATAGTACGGCATGATCCTTCGTACATGGTTCAATAACATGGCACGGCATGATCCTTCGTGCATAATCAATAATAGGGCACGGCATGATCCTTCGTGCATAATCAATAAATAAACATGGCACGGCATGATCCTTCGTGCATAATCAATAATAAACATGGCACGGCATTAACCTTCGTGCATAAATAAATAAACATGGCACGGCATCACCCTTTGTGCATTATCTCTCTTCCTCACCCAAATAACAATCACAATTAAGGGCAAAGGAAGAAACAGTAATTCATAAACCGTCCCATCAATGGCAATCAATAATTATCTTCACAACAAGTCCCAACAAGGGAGAACAATAACAATTCATCTGTAATATATCTCAAAATAATCATTTTCCAACGACTCACGGTCATACTAGACGCCAGTGTATGGATGCTCGTCACCACAGCTCATACACCGCACTCGATCACATAACACATAACACATAATCCTATTCCCTCAAGCTAGGATAGAACAAACACTTACCTCGAGTGCTTATGAACAATTCAATCCGTGGAAATGTCTTTTCTTTCAATTTAGCTCCAATCCAACCGTATCTATACACAATTGATTTAATATCATCAATTCTACTCAACAAACTAATTCTTAATACCAAATACAACTTTTACAACATTCTGCCATGAATAGTGAATTTCAACTCCGGACCCACATGGTCGGAATTCGGGGTTAGGACCAAAATCCGGTTACCCATTCCCCCACGAGTTCATATATATAATTTGTTTCAAAATCGGACCTCAATTCGAGGTCCAATTCCCAATTTATGAAAAACCCTATTTTCTAACAAAAACAAGAATTTTACCATGAAAATCTTTGATTTCTTATGAAAAACATGTTTAATGATGTTAGGAATTGAAAGAATTAAGTAAAAAGTGACTTACAATCGTTTTGATGAAGAAGAAATCCTTGAAGAATCGCAAACGGGTGTTTTGGTTTTGTAAAATGTGAAGAAATGACTGAAATTCGTGTTTTTCAGGTCTCTGTGTTCGCATTTGCGAACATGGGTTCGCAATTGCGAACCCCGACCAATTTCCGGAGTTTGAAAAATAAGCTAAGGGTGGGAAGTTCGCATTTGCGAACTTTTCTTCGCATTTGCGAAGCCAAGGCAAAACTGGGAAGTTCGCATTTGCGAACTATAGTTCGCAATTGCGAACACAGGCTAAATATGGGGAGGTTCGCATTTGCGAACTATTGTTCGCATTTGTGAACCCAGGCAGAATAGTGTCGAGTTCGCATTTGCGAACTATAGTTCGCATTTGCGAACACAGGCACAGTAGGGTCAAGTTCGCATTTGCGAACTATTGTTCGCATTTGCGAACACAGCACAATAGGGGGGAGTTCGCATTTGCGAACTATTGTTCGCATTTGCGAACTCTGCAGAATAGTGGGGAGTTCGCATTTGCGAACTATTGTTCGCATTTGCGAACTCTGCAGACTAGTTGCAGACAGCAACTTCTAACATGAAAAATTTGATCTCGTGGCCTATCCAAAGTTCTAACATGAAAAATTGATCTCGTGGCCTATCCAAAGTTCACCCGAGCCCTCGGGGCTCCTAACCAAATATGCACATAACCTCAAAAACACATTATGAACTTGTTCGTGCGATCACATCGCCAATATCACCTCGTTTTCATCAAATCAAGCCTCAAATGCATGATTTTCATACCTTTAGGTTTCAAAACTTTCAAACTTGGGACTCAAGGTCCAAAACATCTCAAACGACATCCAAATGTCACCAAACTTTACAGAAATCACATATATAATATTTAAGACTTGTACCAGGCGTCGGAACCAAAATACGAGCCCGATACCAAGGTCAATTAATTTATTTCCTTTAATAGTTGCATCAAAAACAATTTCACATAAAAATTCATAACTTGGGCTCTAGGCCTCAGAATTCGACTCCGGACGCATGTCCAAGTCCCATATTTTCCTACGGACCTCTCGGGACCATCCAATCTCGGTCCGGATCCGTTTACCAAAAATGTTGACCGAAGTCAACCATATCAATATTAATATCATTTTTATCCAAATTTCTCATAGAATTCATATTTTCTATCACAAAATCTTTCCGGCTACATGCTCGGATCGTGCACGTAAATCGAGGCAACATAGAATGAGGTTTTCAAGATTAATTAAACAAGTGATGACCCTTTGGGTCGTCACAATCTCCACCTCTAAAACAACCATTCGTCCTCGAACGGACAAAAGAAAGAAGTACCTGAGTCAGGAAACAAGTGTGGGTAGCGGCTCCGCATATCAGACTCGGACTCCCAGGTCGATGCCTCAGGAGGCCGACCTCTCCACTGAACATGCACAGAAGGATAACTCTTCGACCTCAACTGTCGAACCTGCCGGTCTAGAATGGCTACCGGCTCCTCCTCGTAAGATAGATCATTGTCCAATTGGACAGTACTGAAGTCTAACACATGTGTGGGATCGTCGTGGTATCTCCGAAGCATAGATACATGAAAAACCGGATGCACGGCTGATAAGCTAGGCGGAAAGCTAATCTGTAGGCCACCCCTCCCACTCTGTCTAGAATCTCAAATGGGCCAATATACCTAGGGCCGAGCTTGCCCTTCTTCCCAAACCTCATCACGCCCTTCATAGGCGACACTCGGAGCAATACTCGTTCACCAACCATGAAATCTACATTTCGAACCTTACGATCCGCATAAGTCTTCTGTCTGGACTGAGCTGAACGCAATCTCTCCTGAATAGTCTTGACCTTATCCAAGGCCTCCTGAACTAAGTCTGTACCCAACAACCGAGCCTCTCCGGTTCAAACCATCCAACTGGTGATCGACATCGCCTACCATACAACGCCTCATACAGAGCCATCCGGATGCTAGATTGGTAACTGTTATTATAGGCGAACTCTGCTAAAGGTAGAAACTGGTCCCACGAGCCTCCGAAATCAATAACACAGGCTCGAAGCATGTCCTCAAGAATCTGAATAGTCCTCTCGGACTGGCCATCCGTCTGAGGATGAAATGCTGTACTCAACTGAACCTGGGTGCCTAACTCCTGCTGAACCGCTCTCCAGAACCGCGAGGTAAACTGCGTACCCCGATCAGAGATAATAGATACCGGCACCCCATGGAGACGAACAATCTCCCTAATGTAAACCTCCGCTAACCTCTCCGACGAGTAGGAGACAGATACTGGAATAAAGTGTGCTGATTTGGTCAACCTATCAACAATGACCCAAATAGCATCAAATTTCCTCCGAGTCAAAGGAAGTCCAGTAACGAAGTCCATAGTGATTCGCTCCCATTTCCACTCGGGAATTTCAATCCTTTGGAATACACCACCAGGTCTCTGGTGCTCATATTTCACCTGCTGATAATTTAGACACCGAGCGACATACGCAACGATATCTTTCTTCATTCTGCGCCACCAATAGTGCTGCCGTAAGTCCCGGTACATCTTCGCGGCGCCCGGGTGAATAGAATACCGCGAACTGTGGGCCTACACTAAGATCAACTCTCGAATTCCCTTCGACATTGGGCACACAAACTCGACCCTGCAATTTCAATACCCCATCATCATCTAGATTTACCTGTGTGGCACCTCCCCGCTGTACTGTATCTCTCAACTCACGCAAACGAGGATCATCAAATTGCCTCTCACGGATACGCTCTAATAATGAAGAACGAGCGACCGTGCAGGCTAACACTCTGCTAGGCTCAGAAATGTCTAATCTCACGAACCAGTTGGCTAAGGCCTGGACATCTAGAGCTAATGGTCTCTGATTGACCGGAATATATGCAAGACTACCCATGCCTGGCATACTTTCTACTCAAAGCATCGGCCACCACATTGGCCTTACCTGGGTGATATAATATAGTAACATCATAGTCTTTTAGCAACTCTAACCATCTCCGCTGCCGTAGATTCAACTCCTTCTGCTTGAACAAGTACTATAGGTTTTTGTGATCAGTGTACACCTCACATGTCACACCATATAGATAATGCCTCCAGATCTTTAAGGCATGAACCACTGCTGCTAACTCAAGATCATGAACTGGATAATTCTTCTCATGTATCTTTAATTGCCTCGAAGCATAAGCGATAACCTTACCATCTTGCATCAATACCGCTCCAAGCCCTGTACGAGATGCGTCACAATAAATCGTATAAGGCCCCGCACCTGTAGGTAGTATCAACACTGGTGCGGTGGTCAAGGCTGTCTTGAGCTTCTGAAAGCTCGCCTCACACTCCTCTGACCACTGGAACTGGACACCCTTCTGGGTCAACCTGGTCATCGGGGCTGCAATAGAAGAAAACCCCTCTACAAAACGACGGTAGTAACCTGCTAACCCCAAGAAACTCCGGATCTCAGTCACTGAAGCTGGTCGAGGCCAATTCTGGACTGCCTCAATCTTCTTTGGGTCTACCTGAATACCTTCCACTGATACAATGTGACCCAGAAATGCTACCGAACTCAGCCAGAACTCACATTTAGAAAATTTGGCATATAGTCGGTTATCTTTCAGAGTCTGAAGAACCACTCTGAGGTGCTGCTCGTGCTCTTCCTGGCCGCGGGAGTATACCAGGATGTCATCTATGAATACTATCACGAACAGATCTAAGTAAGGCCTGAATACCCGATTCATCAACTCCATGAATGCTGCTGGGGCATTGGTCAACCCGAAGGACATGACCAAGAACTCATAATGCCCATATCTAGAGCGAAAGGCTGTCTTAGGAATGTCAGCCGCCCTGATCTTCAGCTGATGGTAGCTGATGAGTTGGTATTTTACCATCTCATCTTGTCTTTAAATCAATACTTTTGCTATGTTTGAGCAATAAAATCATGTATTTAATGTCATTTACTTCTATTTTACAGGGTGTATGTAATTTAGAAGTAATGGTGAAGAAACCAAGTGAAAACAAGACAAAAAGGAGCTAAAATGGACAAATAATCTGCCCAGGTGAAATACTCTTCGCGAACGCGATAGAAGTATCGCGAACGCGATGGTTCATCAGCCCAAGCTACGCGAACGCGTTGTCCCCTGTCGCGAACGCGTTGGTTCATCAGGCCAAGCTACGCGAACGCATAAACCCTGGCGCGAACGCGATGAAGAATTCAAAGAACCTTCGCGAACGCGTAGTCAAGAACGCGAACGCGATGCTCAACTTCAGCAACCTTCGCGAACGCGAAGTAATGAACGCGAACGCGTTGACAAAAAAATGTCTATTCATCGCGAACGCGATAGTATGTACGCGGACGCGATGAACAAATCTGGCGTGAAGACTGGGCAGTTCTGTAATTTTACATTTTCGACCCCAAATCAATTATATACTCGTCCAAACGGACATCTCTGAATCTCTAATCAATTTCTACAATCTTGAACATATTTTTACTCTTTGGCTTAGAGAGAAGGCTAGGGTTTTGCACACACACTTGGGTCTTGAAGATTAAAGCTTGTGGCTAAGGATTTCTTACCCATTTATGTTTATTTCTTCATTTCCTTGCTTTGTATTGTATATCTAAGTGTGTAGTATTTACTTCCAACACTTGAATCTTGTTTATGGGAATATTCATATTTAAAGTGTGGATTAAATATCTTGTTGTGCTTATGTATTGAATGATTTTTATATATTTATGAATTGAGTTATTGTTGCTTTAATTATTCTTGTTCTTCAATGTTTCCAAAGAGATTAGCTAACTCTAGGACTCGCCCATTTACTTTGAATTAATTTTGGAAAAGATAATTCGAAGTTGGGAAAGATTAATTAACAAGAACTTGAAGCGTTAACCTTCACTTTATAGATTCAACCTAGGGATAGGATTGACTACTTGTAGCCTATCGGGTGCGCTTAATCTTCTAATTGAGATTAGGGATAATTCAATTAGGAAGTCTTGTTAGTCTTCGGAAGAAGCTAATTAAGAATTATTATCCGTGGCTAATTAACATAAACTCATTCATATTTGTAAAATCATGAAATACATTGGATCGTTACTTGAGTGTAATTCCCGATGCATTCATACTTGTAGCCATTGATAATTTTATTCGCTTTCTAGGTTAGTTTACATTTCCGCATTTAGATATAAACATTTTCCAAAAACCAAAATCTTAAGTGTTTGGCTTAGCGCGACTAGCGATAATTTTCTTGCATTCCTAATCGCCTACATATTGTTCTCTGTGGGATTCGACCCCGACTCATAGTTGGGTAAATATATTGCATACGACCGCCCTGATCTTCAGCTGATGGTAGCCTGACCTCAAGTCTATCTTAGAGAATACCCTCGCTCCCCGGAGCTGGTCAAACAAATCATCAATCCTCGGCAGTGGATATTTATTTTTGATAGTCACCTTGTTTAACTGCCGGTAATCAATACACATCCGCATCGAGCCATCCTTCTTCTTTACAAATAACACAGGTGCTCCCCAGGGGGAAACACTGGGCCTGATAAAGCCCTTCTCAAGAAGGTCCTGCAACTGATCTTTCAACTCTTTTAACTCCGGCGGGGCCATACGATAGGGTGGAATAGAGATGGGCCGAGTGCCCGGTGCCAAATCAATACAGAAATCAATATCCCTGTCGGGTGGCATGCCCGGCAGGTCTGAAGGAAAAACCTCCGGAAACTCCCGTGCAATAGGGACCGACTCAATGGAAGGAACTTCTGCGCTGGAATCACGAACATAAGCCAAATAAGCTAGACACCCCTTCTCGACCATACGTCGAGCCTTAACATAAGAAATAACAGTGCGAACGGAGTGGCTTGAGGTACCTTTCCACTCAAGTCAGGGTGATTTTGGCAAGGCTAAGGTAACAGTCTTAGCATGACAATCAAGAATAGCATGGTATGGGGACAACCAGTCCATCCCCAATATGACACCAAAATCTACCATATCCAAGAGCAACAGATCAACACGGGTCTCAAGACCCCCAAATATAACTACGCACGAACGATGCACCCGATCGACTACAATGGAGTCACCCACTAGCGTAGCCACATAAACTGGAATATCCAGAGCATAGCTGGGCACAACCAAATACGGTGCGAAGTAGGAAGACACATAGGAATATGTAGATCCAGGGTCAAATAATACCGAAGCACCTCTGCCACACACAAGAATAGTACCTGTAATCACAGCATCTGATGCCTCTGCCTCTGGCCTGGCTAGTAAAGCATAGAATCGGGGATCCGCACCTCCCTTCTGAGCTGCGTCTCTAGGACGACCATCAACTGGCTGACCTCTACCTCTCGTTGGACGGTCTCCATCTCTACGGCCTCGACCTCCACCTCTATAATCTCTACCCCCACCTCTGGCTGGCTGGGTAGGTTGAGGGTCAGCTGGGGCCTGAATCATAGGACGAGGACCTCGCTGCTGAGAGTTGCCCGCTGCTATAGGGCAATTCCTAATAAAATGACCTGGGTCGCCACAACCGTAGCAACTCTTAGACTGATAGGGCTGCTGGCCCTGACGACCTGAATGGCCTCCACGAACACTCTGAAGAGGCTGAGCATTAATAGGAGACTGGTCTGAATAATTCCCCCGAAAACCACGATCACCTGATCCACCCTGTGAGGCCTGAAGGGCGGAATGAAAAGGCCTGGAGGACTGGCCTCTATCAAAGGATTCTCTGCTACCAGAGGAAGAAGCACCAAACCTACCCGAATGACGAGGCCTCTTATCCGAAGAATAACCGCCTCCTCTAGCGAGAGCCATCTCAACTCTGCGTGCTGCATTGGCTGCCTTCTGAAATGATATGTCACTCCCCACGCCCATAGCCATCTGGAGTCTAATCGGCTGATTAAGCCCATCTATAAACCTGCGGACCCTCTCCCGCTCCGTGGGAAGTATCACCACTGCATGACGAGCCAAGTCGATAAATCTCGTCTCATACTGTGTAACTGTCATAGTGCCCTGATGGAGGCGCTCAAACTGCCTCCGAAGTAAATCCCGCTGAGTAGTAGGGAGAAACTTCTCCATAAATAGTTCCGCAAACCGGTCCCATGATAGAGCTGGGGACCCTGCTGGTCGAGTCAGGCAATAATCTCTCCACCAAGTCTTGGCGGATCCTGCAAGTCTGAAGGTACAGAAGTCAACTCCATTTGTCTCCACGATCCCCATAGTCTTGAGAATCTCATGGCAACTGAATAAAAAGTCCTGAGGATCCTCTGATGCGGCTCCACTGAATGTAGTGGTAAATAGCTTGGAGAACCGATCAAGCCTCCATAACGAATCAGAAGTCATGGTCGTTCCATCACCTGCATGAGCTGTGGTACCTGACTGAGTGGCCACAGCTGGCTGAACCACTGGTGCCTGAGGCTGAGGAGCTACTGGCTCCGGAGTACGAGCGATAGGAGTCTGGGCCCCTCCTCCAGCCTGAGAAGCGGCTAGTGCAACTGATAATAAGCCTGCTCTGGCAACGCTATCTATAAATCCCGCTATCCTGACCAAGGCCTCCCGAAGATCCAGGGTAAATAAAGCCTCTCCTGGGACCTGAGCTGGGCCCACTGGAGCTGCTGGGACAGGAACCTCCTCGCCAATCTCAATATGATGCTCCACCTCTGGAGTAGCTGCCGGGGGTTGAGCTCTGCCCCTACCACGGCCTCTGATACGGCCTCGGCCCCTGCCCCTCATGGGAGCTGCCTGGGCTCGGGTTGCTAGTCAGCAGACGAAGAAGCGCGTGTCCTCACCATCTGCGAAAGGACAGAATAGAAGTTCAATCAGTATTGAGGAAGAAATCGCACGACAAGAAAGAACAAATGAGAGACTCTTTCCTAACTCAATAGACTCCGGAGGACAAGTACAGACGTCTCCGTACCTGCCTCTCAAACTCTACTAAGCTTGTTCGTTAGTGGTGAGACCTATGTAACCTAGAGCTCTGATACCAACTTGTCACGACCCGGATTTTCCCCCAACATCGGGATCGTGATGGCGCCTACTCGTGGTAGCTAGGCAAGCCACTGTATTCATACTATCCCGTTTTTAACACAATTTTAATTAAATAAATGCGGAATACTTTATCGAAATGGAAATAACAAATCACAAGGTGAAAATCATACCGAAATCCTCTACCCAAGACGTGGAGTCACCAACTCACAAACTACTATGGAATACTACACATAAAAGTTTGAAGAAATATAACACAATTTCGTTTGTCTCGGAACAAAGAGACTCGACTAATAATATAGATAAAGAGAGAGACGCCGGCACTGCGGACGCCTGTAAGCTACCTCGGTTCAAATATGATCAACTCCCACGCAATCTACTTACTCGCCGCCGTTGTCGTCCGTAACTCTGTATCCGCGCAAAAGAGCGCGAGTGTAGTATCGACACAACCGACCCCATGTGCTCGGTAAGTGTCCGGCCTATCCCGGCGAAGTAGTGACAAGCCTAGGACCGTACACCCCCATAAACCCCTGTGCAGTTGCAATATATATATATATATATGTACATAAACATTTATAAGGAAATACTCTACTCTGCAATAACAATCAATAAACTCATAATATCCAGATTAATCTAATCCACAGAATTAAATCTTACTTTCGTGTATCAATTCTTTATTTTCCTTTTCATATCTCGTGGTAGGCGTACCAACCGCTCCCAACTGTATCAATAAATATTATCTTGTGGTAGGCATACCACCCGATCTCATTGTATCAATAATTTTATCTTATGGTAGGCGTACCACCCGATCCCAATTCTTTAATATATATATTACCACAAATAACAAGAATTAACCAAGTAATAACACAATAAGGAATATCCCAAAGAACTCAACAATTAACAACAGTTAATAAGTTCACAAGGAAAACAAGGTATAATGGAAAAACAAGTAATATCAAGTCAAGGAACAGCTAATAATTTCACAAGGAAAAACAAAGTATAATGTAAACACAAGTAATATCACTTCAAGAAATAGCAAGCAGTTGCACAGCATCACCCTTCGTGCTTTTACTCTCATCCTCACATCCATAGTACGGCATGATCCTTCGTACATGGTTCAATAACAGGGCACGGCATGATCCTTCGTGCATAATCAATAATAGAGGGCACGGCATGATCCTTCGTGCATAATCAATAGATAAACATGGCACGGCATTTACCTTCGTGCATAATCAATAATAGGGCACGTCATTAACCTTCGTGCATAAATAAATAAACATGGCACGGCATCACCCTTTGTGCATTATCTCTCTTCCTCACCCAAATAACAATTACAGTTAAGGGCAAAGGAAGAAACAGTAATTCATAAACCGTCCCATCAAGGGCAATCAATAATTATCTTCACAACAAGTCCCAACAAGGGAGAACAATAACAATTCATATGTAATGTATCTCAAAATAATCATTTTCCAACGACTCACGGTCATACTAGACGCCAGTGTATGGATGCTCGTCACCACAGCCCATACACCGCACTCGATCACATAACACATAACACATAATCCTATTCCCTCAAGCTAGGATAGAACAAACACTTACCTCGAGTGCTTATGAACAATTCAATCCGTGGAAATGTCTTTTCTTTCAATTTAGCTCCAATCCAACCGTATCTATACACAATTGATTTAATATCATCAATTCTACTCAACAAACTAATTCTTAATACCAAATACAACTTTTACAACATTCTGCCATGAATAGTGAATTTCAACTCCGGACCCACATGGTCGGAATTCGGGGTTAGGACCAAAATCCGGTTACCCATTCCCCCACGAGTTCATATATATGATTTGTTTCAAAATCGGACCTCAATTCGAGGTCCAATTCCCCAATTTATGAAAACCCTATTTTCTAACAAAAACAAGAATTTTACCATGAAAATCTTTGATTTCTTATGAAAAACATGTTTAATGATGTTAGGAATTGAAAGAATTAAGTAAAAAGTGACTTACAATCGTTTTGATGAAGATGAAATCCTTGAAGAATCGCAAATGGGTGTTTTGGTTTTGTAAAATGTGAAGAAATGACTGAAATTCGTGTTTTTCAGGTCTCTGTGTTCGCATTTGCGAACATGGGTTCGCAATTGCGAACCCCGACCAATTTCTGGAGTTTGAAAAATAAGCTAAGGGTGGGAAGTTCGCATTTGCGAACTTTTCTTCGCATTTGCGAAGCCAAGGCAAAATTGGGAAGTTCGCATTTGCGAACTATTGTTCGCAATTGCGAACACAAGCTAAATATGGGGAGGTTCGCATTTGCGAACTATTGTTCGCATTTGCGAACCCAGGCAGAATAGTGTCGAGTTCGCATTTGCGAACTATAGTTCGCATTTGCGAACACAGGCACGGTAGGGTCAAGTTCGCATTTGCGAACTATTGTTCGCATTTGCGAACACAGGCACAATAGGGGGGAGTTCGCATTTGCGAACACAGGCAGAATAGGGGGAGTTCGCATTTGCGAACTATTGTTCGCATTTGCGAACTCTGCAGAATAGAGGGGAGTTCGCATTTGCGAACTATTGTTCGCATTTGCGAACTCTGCAGACCAGTTGCAGACATCAACTTCTAACATGAAAAATTGATCTCGTGGCCTATCCAAAGTTCACCCGAGCCCTCGGGGCTCCTAACCAAATATGCACATAACCTCAAAAACACATTATGAACTTGTTCGTGCGATCACATCGCCAATATCACCTCGTTTTCATCAAATCAAGCCTCAAATGCATGATTTTCATACCTTTAGTTTTCAAAACTTTCAAACTTGGGACTCAAGGTCCAAAACATCTCAAACGACATCCAAATGTCACCAAACTTTACAGAAATCACATATATAATATTTAAGACTTGTACCGGGCGTCGGAACCAAAATACGAGCCCGATACCAAGGTCAATTAATTTATTTCCTTTAATAATTGCATCAAAAACAATTTCACATAAAAATTCATAACTTGGGCTCTAGGCCTCAGAATTCGACTCCGGACGCATGTCCAAGTCCCATATTTTCCTACGGACCTCTCGGGACCATCAAATCTCGGGTCCGGATCCGTTTACCAAAAATGTTGACCGAAGTCAACCATATCAATATTAATATCATTTTTATCCAAATTTCTCATAGAATTCATATTTTCTATCACAAAATCTTTCCGGCTACATGCTCGGATCGTGTACGTAAATCGAGGCAATATAGAATGAGGTTTTCAAGGCCTCAGAAGCTCGAAATGATTAATTAAACAAGTGATGACCCTTTGGGTCGTCACACTTTCATTTTGGTGAATAACTTATTTATTTCTCATATTTATACCAAAATATAATAAAGGTGATTGTTGCATATTTTTATGAATTATTTGGTATTTTTTAAAGCTAAATTGCATTAATCGCACGCATAGCTTATATTGCGATTAATGGAATCTTACAATTATAAAATTATTTCCCATATTTTTAAATTAATGATTATATACTATTTATTATTTTTGTACTTTTAATTTATTTTTAAAATTATTTTACTATTTTTATATAAATTAAAAGGGAAAACTTGCTATTTAAATCTTGCCTCATTTTATTTCAATTTTAGCCAAAATTGGTTCCCCTAATTGAAAATTTCAAACTCAGTTTTGGACCATCCCAATTCTATTTAACCAACCTTTAACCCATTTAAACTACCTGAGCCAAATACCCTTTAATCCAGGCCGCTGATCAATCTGATCAACGGCCACGATTTCCCCTTTCCTTTTTTAATCTGCCATACCCCTAACCCTAAATCATTTTTATTCTATTAGCCACCCTCAAATTCCCTCTGCTCTCTGATTCTCTTTAGGACCTAAACCTAACCCTAGCCGCCTCCCTAAGGCTACCACCTAAAGCCGCCTGAATCCATGGCTTCCAAAGACATTAAAGGCCTGTGCTTGCCTCCAATGGCTCCTGCATGCCTATTTCCTAAAGAATCGAGGCCAGACTCGAGGATCATCACTCAGACATTCACTTATTCAAATATCTCATCCATCTCCGACCTTGCTCCGGCGAGCCATGGTTGATTAAGCTTGGTTTTGGACATTTCCTCCTTAGATCGTGATTCTTCAAGCCTTCTCGCTTCTATGGTTCTTCTGAAACCCTAGAACTATTGAAGTTCTTCTAATTCTTTTAGATCCATTATAGATCTGTGTTCTCCTTGAGCGTTCGAGCATTTTTCCGAGTTTTGCTTCAAAACTTTGTTTTCAAAACCTTTATCTTTTCCGATTTAGGGTTTGTTAAATTATTTCAAAGCTTTTCTTGTTTCTTTGACATGTTCTGTTTCTTATGTTATTCTTTGTTGTATTTCTTATGTTGTACTTCTACTATGTTTTATGTGGTTTCCTACTACTGTGACCTTTTATGATATTCTAAAACTTGCATGTCATGGATCTTTGTTTTTTTTAGGTTTATGAATGTTTCTTCTGAGTTTATTTTCTATGTGTTTTGTCTGGTTCTTATCTCTAGATTGGTTGATCTCGAAGCCCTAATTCATTTGGACCTATTTGGGTCCCTAAAAAACTATTTCGTCTGCTTGAACTTATTTGATTGGATTCAAGATTCTTCTTGTTTTTAATTCTGCTCCTTATGTGATTTGGTTTCTTGCAATCCTTGAACTAAGCTATATCCTCTAGAAGGGTCATTTGCTTGACTTTTAGCATGCATCTGATTTTCCCTTCTACCTATTACCGAATCAACCTATATGACTATCGTATCTTGTTAGCTACTAGCTGCATATTTTTGCTATTGTTCCTCTTTACCATGGTTTAACGCCGCATTCCTAATGTTTGTGCACTCTTTATACACGTTGATTGTCCTTCTAAAATAACCATCGATTCTGGACTGATTTTAGACTTCTTTGTATAAGCATGATTGATTGTTTCCTTGTGTCATTTGAAAACTCTGTTCAACCTCTCAATTACCCTATTTCTAAGTTGGTTCATTTGTGATTTTGAATCCCCGTTTCCATGATTACTATGTACTAATTGATTTACTTTGTCCCTGCCTTATTTACTTAATCGTGTATTTGAAAATTTTCTTTCCTTAATTAAAACCCCTATGTATTTACCCTTTATTTGTATGATATGCACAATATTTTTACTTGATCTCATTCCTTAAATAACTCTTGCCCTTCACTGTTCAAATTTAAATTCCCTAATTAAAGGGATTTTCTGTCACGGATTGATTTTTATTGATACATGGTTATTTTCTTGCCTTGTTCCCTGCCTCATTTCAAACTATAAATACTTTCCTCTCTTCTTTTTGAACACACGAACACAGAACGTAATCGGAGTTCACAAGTCACTCTTACTTAAAAAAACTCTCTCTCTTTTACTTGTGATGGTGTGCACTTTGTCTGCTCTACTTTCTCCTGCACTCTTTTGCTTCTTTACTGGTATGTCTTAGTTAGTTTACATGCTTCCTCCATCATGTGTTTTATTTCTGTTCACTTCTGTCCAATTCTTAGTTGACATTTGTTGCTAGCATATTGTAACATGTTCCCCTTTCCTTTGTAATTCAGTATTTGCATGTTATTTGCTTGTCATGAATTTAATACTTTATCAATTCCAAACCCGCATACCCCTTTATATGTGAGTTATTGGTTTAGGGAATGACAACACTCTAATAGTGTTGTCCATGATTCTGGACCGGATTCTTTGAATCCCAAACTCAATCAGTCCCCCTTACCTTTTTCCTCTTTTACGTGTTTTTGAGCTTTAAACTTAGGTTTGGCAGTGTTCTAATCATTGTCCAGACCCTTGTCTGGCCTTCAAAGGTCTGCTCTTAATGTGTTTGACCAAGCAGGTGATCAAGGTGTGTCAGCCTACTTTGTGGCTAGGTATGACCACTATCTTTCATGGCTCCCCAATTCCCCTTTCACTTTGCACTTACTCCTGGCTATTAAGTTCTGCCCCTCTCTTGCAAGTCATGCTTTGAGACCCCCTGAGCCCCCTCTGAACTTGGATGCCTGAGAGCTGGCTATTCCACACTGCACTATTTCTATTCTAATGGTATCTTGGGTGTAAGCAATACCGGGAATCCCTAATATTCCTTGGAACTTTGAAACACCTTGGATAAAGAGAAGGCTTTGAAAATCTTGATCCCAGAAGTGGCTTAATCGCATATTAATAGACATTAAGGTTGAATTAGGCTGCTCGGATCTAGCTGTAGCTTCTGATGTACTTTTAATTTCTGGTTTGATTTATTGGGCTGTAATAATTTGTAATAAACTCATTGGGATTTAGTAGAAAAATGGGATGGAATTTATTTTATGCACAAAGGGTAGATAACATGCCTATAGGGGTTAATTTTTTATTCTTCTGCAAATTCACATATAGAGATCATGTCTATAGGCTCTTGCATTTCTGCATATATAAATGTCATTAGGCAAACTATTCGTAGGTTTAATAATAAGGTTGCATATAGACATCATGGGCATAAGACTTCTGTTAATGTCTGAAAGGGTGTTAAAATCAATAAACATATAGAAAGCATGCCTATAGGAAATCTCGAATTTTAACAGCCTTATTCGTTTAAAAATATTATTAATTGCTGGAACTTGTATATATTTTACTAAAGCTGGTTATTTTCTACCTCTTTTGTAAAATCCGCTAAAATTGGTAAACCTTTTTCTATAATCAATCTTCACTTTCCTGAAACTCGTAAACCTTTTAATTAGTCAAAATATTTTCTGATACTCGTTTCTTTTTGTTAAAACTAATAACTGTTTTTTCTAAAATCAGTTTGCATCTTGTGTGGAATTCGTTTCTGTTAAACTGGTAACTCTTTTGTGTCTTTTCCTGAAATCAGTAGACCATCTGCCTAGTTTTTATTCAACGCATAGACAAAAGGTTGGCTAACTAATCATTGGGTCAGTCTTTAACAACTGTATTCGAGTTATCTAATGCAGACTTTCTGTCCAAATATATATGTTGAACCAGTCCGCTCACTGCTTAATTTTAATCTAAGACCAAATCAGTATTCGTCAAGGCGCGAAACTATAAGATTATTTAATTTTTGGGGTTAATTTGCGCCTTATTTGCTTGTTTATTCTTTCCTTTATTTGATACTTGTTTTGAATGTCGAGCTAGAATTTTATCCTTTAAACTCCACAAAGTCCTCCATCCCTTTCTTTCCCTTTAGGATTAGAAGTCCTAATACCCCGGGATTGATAGGATTGAGACGGGTAGTAGCATGCGGTAAGTAAACGATATCGTTCCCCGCTTTAATACCTTAACGGGGTGGGAAGGGTTGACATAGAAATGATGATTACACGATAATACTATGTGTACAATTGGGTACCGGTGTTGTGCGAATGATCCATGTAATTTATAAACCTATGACCCCCTCCCTCTTTATTGGTTTTAACAACTTTTTATAGAATTTAAAAAAAAAATGGTTGCACTTTCCACTTCTGTTTCTCACACGATTTTCAGGTTGCTAGCATCAATTATTTGAACCCTTTCACCTTGCTTGCATTTCTTTTACAACCAAACTGCTCGCTCATTTGAATTTCAACACTTCCTTTAACCCTTTTATGCTTCTTTTTTCGTACTTGCAATACTTGCTTGTTTGTTTGTTTGTTTGCAGTTAAAGTCACAATTGTAGCATACCCGGGAACCACACAAGTAGATCTTGAGGGGTGCCTAACACCTTTCCTTCGAGATAATTTCAAGCCCCTACCCAAAATTCTGGTATGCATCTTTAATTCTAAAAAGTGTCATAATGCACTATATTCATTAGGTGGCCACTTTCAAACTCAAAAAAAATCCAATTCCCAGACAGAATAAGAGTTGTCTTTCCGAATATCGCAAACCTAATTCCGTATTAGGAAAAAGGGGGCGTCAACACATCCGTATCTTTTTTGCCGGAAAATTATGATATGTATATGAGGTAAAGTCAAATTTTATTACGTACACATATTAGATGATGGATTCTCTTACTTTTTTTAGTGTTTAGTTCTGCTTCCACCACTACCAGCTAATTATAGAAAAATATGATAAAGTTGAAAGTGGAAAGCCAATATGTTTCCAACTCTTTTTATGTGGTTCTTGTTAGAGATTTTGGGTTTTCGGAGATAACATCAAAATCATTTTCACTTATCTAATTAAAGTAATGTGCATATACAACATATTCGACCATTCATTTTAAGTCCAAGGACCACTTAGAAATTTCTAACGAGGTAGTCTTTGTCAATGCTGCCTTCTTAAAATGGAAACTTTGCTTTCGCCTTGAGTTGTCTAGAGGCAAATTTCACTTTCAATACTTCTGGTTTTTCTCCTTAAACTTCCTATTGGTCGTGAAACTAAATATTCTGGTATAAAACCAGAAAGAAAAAGATGTACGTATATATGCAACATGTCAACATTAGAACTAGGTGTGAGTAAGAGAAGTTTCGACGAAACCGCCTTAAAGATAAGACGGCAATAGAAGTCAAACATTCAATCTAAGACAATTAATTCTATGGGCATGAGGCTTTTTCCATATATAGTGGGCTGCAAGACTATGATATAATTGATACATAAGGTGACAAGGAAGAAGAGGACAGAAAAAAGATGGCGCATTAAACTAATTATGTTCTATTTGGTTGAGCTTAGAGAGAGAATTAGTTATATTTACTCTATATCTGTATTAAATACACAATTCAAATATGGATAAAACAACAATAATAATTCAGTATAATTCACAAGTAAAATCTTAAGAGGATAGTGTGTATGTAGATCTTATCCAAACCCTTAGGAAAGAGGCGAATTTTGAAACATCCTCGTTTCAAGAAGACGAAAAAAAAACAATAGAACATTGACAAGCACAAATATGAGAAAGATAATACAAGCACCTACGAACCAGAAAAATAGATGGAAAAAGCAATAGCAATATCCAGCAACAATGGCAAAATACTAGAAAATCAAAGCGGAAAAATAGTATGAAACAATATGTACTACTAGCAGTCTAAGACAAGACACGAAGTAGAAAAATGCTCCACTACTACCTACTCACATTTAATCCTAATGTTTCACCTCCATACTTTCCTATCGAGGGCATGTCCTCGGTAAGCTAAGCTAGAGTCGTGACATGTCCTGCCTAATCACCTCTCTACAATACTTCTTAAGCTGCTCTCTATCACTTTTCATACCCGCCAAGGTCAACTGCTCACACTTCCTTACCAGTGCATCTAGAACTCTCCTTTGTATATGTTCGAACTATCTAAGCCTCGCTTCTGTATATTGTCTTCCATGGGGTCATACCCACCTTCACCAAAATATTCACATTCCTAATCTTATGGACGAAGTTGCACAATTCTTTGGATTCTTGTAATGTAATGTATTATATTATATTACATTGTATTGCACTGTATTATTATTTTGATATTATAATATTTGATAGATTGTATGGCTTTCGATCATCGCATAATGTCACATAACAATAATTTTGTGATGCCCTAGGCGAATCCCATATCGACAAAAAGGGATGGATATAATATCTCAGACTTTAGACAAAGTTTCGTATCGAAAAAAATACACGATAGAAGCAACACTCTTTTTAAAAGTTGGAATTGAAAACGATTTCGATAGTCAAGTTTTTCTACAAAATGAAACGCTTCTGCAATCAAGGATACCTTAACTGGTCTTTCTTTCGAAAATTGATACAGCATTTGAAACTGATTTATAAGGTATATACCTCAACCCTTATTTGGGGAAGTGCACAGTTAGCCACTAATAATACATGTATTTACTTTTAATTCACTGTTTTAAATATCTTTAGTCTTTAACCACTGCTTTAATAAACTTTAACTGCCTAGACGAAAATACCCTTCTACTCATGTCCTTAACTTTTGAACATAACTTCAGGACTTCAAGACTACATGTCCTTTACATTTGAACTTGGTACACTAAGTTCAAGACTACATGTCCTTAACTTGTAAAATTAACTTCAAGACATCAGGACTACATGTCTTTACTCTTGAACTTGTGATTGTATGTTCAGGACCAAGTATCCTTAATTTTTAAGCTTCTTAATCTATGTTCAGGATCTATTGTCCTAAACTTTTGGGTTTCTTAGCTGATGTTCAGAACCTATTGTCCTTAACTTTTGAGCTTGTTAGTCTAAGTTCAGGACTTCAGACCTATTGTAATTAACTTTTGAACATGTAACTGTATGTTCAGGAGCTATTGTCCTTAACTTTTGAGCTTGTTAGTCTAAGTTCAGGACCAAGTGTCCTTAACTTTTGAACTTGTAATTCTAAGTTCAGAACCAAGTGTCCTTACCTTTCGAATTTGAATCTTGAATTTCAGAACCAAGTGTCCTTAACTTTTGAACTTGAAACTCAAAGTTCAACACCAAGTGTCCTTAACTTTTGAGTGTTTGGACATTACAAAGAGTACTGTAATTCATATTTATTGAATTGAAGGGACACAATGTCGAACAGCTTTGGAGATGGATATACGACGAGATCGGATGAAGAAGGTTTTGGAGACATCTATGGAGGAAACAAAGAGGATAAAGACAAGATAATCCATGAAAATCCCCTGGTAATGGTTATGTTCCATATTTATCATCTTGCTCTAAATATCTCTTCTAATGTCAATTCATCTATTTTTTATTGATAAAATAGTGTATGTGTCGAGACCCGAATTTTCCACCATCGGGATCGTGATGGCGCCTACTCGTGGTAGCTAGGCAAGCCAACTTACCTACCGTTTTCATTAGTAAAACCATTCTATTGACGATTTATAGCATCAGTAATAATAACAACAATAACTGCGGAGGTCTAATTTATAAGTCTGAATAAATACAAAATACTTAACAATATCCTTTACCCAAGATTTGGTGTTACATACTCACGAACCGCTAAGAATAAACTAAATACAAAGGTCTGAAAGAAATATAATAGTTCTTTGTCTCGAAACAATGAGGCAACAACAAAAATGAATATATAAGAAGAGACGCCAGGCCTGCGGACACCTGGAAAGCTACTTCAGTCTCATGATAATAAAATCCTGCTCCCGGACAACAGCTGTTGTTGCTGCTGAAAAACCTGGAACTGTGCAAAAATACACAGAAGTGTAGTATCAGCACAACTGACCCCATCTGCTGGTAAGTGTCTAGTCTAACCCCGTCAAAGTAGTGACGAGACTAGACTGGACACCACATAAACCTGTACAGTTATAAATATACAGCAAAAGTCGAATACCAAGTAATTAACAACATGGAAGGGGGAAGAAGCTATGGGGAAATACAAATTAACCGTATAAGTCCACAATGAAACAAGAAATCAATATTCATACATAAACACATGATGTCAACAACTGTTACGGTATGGAACCCGCTACATAAATATAATTATTGTGGCATGCAACCCGCTCCACAATACCAGTACAGCGGCGTGCAACCCGACCCATATTATTTATCATTTATCATTGTTGCGGCCGGCACGCAACCCGATCCTCAATATCATTTGTTGCGGTGTGCAACCTTCACCTCAATATCATTTAACATAGTGATTTCTCAAACAACAGTCACAATTAAGGGAAATGACAATAAGCAAATATTTGACAAACATCCCGGAAAGGAATAAAAATTCAACAAATTCAACCAAACGTCCCGGCAAGGGAATAATTGACAACGCTTTCTTACTTTCCTTATTTCATAATTCGCTTTTCTATTTTGAGCCAATGCTGCAAACATTCAAGTCATCTCATATACCTTTAATATTCATATCACAATTCGAGTCAATGCTCCCAAGAATCAAATAATCATTTTATCGTTCACATGTTATTCACAACATTATGAAATCCTTCAATAAACACGGAGTTCACAGTCAAATCATGATAATCGCATTATAAGGACTCACGGTCATGGTACACATCAATGTATAGATACTCGTCACCATGCATGTACATCATACTCGATCACATAGCAATTAGCAACAAGACACAACTCATATTCCCACAAGCTAGGGTTAGACTAAACACTTACCTCAAAGCCTTAAAATCCACTTAATCCTCAACTATTGCTTTACCTCATGATTCCACCTCCAATTCAGTGATATCTAGGCATAATCAATTTAATAATATCAATAAAGACTCAATGGTAACATCACATAGCCAAGATATGAATTTCCTAGGATTATTCCAAACTTTCCGAAATTAAACACCAGGCCCACATGGTCCAAACTCGAGGCTCGGACCAAAACACAATTACTCATAAACCCACGAGTCCAAAGATATAATTTATTTTAAGACTTGACCCCAAATTAAGGTTGAATTACCCAAAATTCTCAAAACCTTAACTCTACCCAAAACCCAAAATTTCTACCTTGAACTTCATGATTTAGGGCTAGGTATACGCCAATTAATGAAGAAAATTGAAGGAAACAAGTTGAACAATTAATCATTGGTTCTGTTTTTAACTTAAAAATTCACTAGGCAAGATTGCCCTATGCGATCGCGGGACAATGGGATGCGATCGCATAGGGTACTGCAGGTTGGTCACTGCGATCGAATAACTGAGGATGTGATCGCATAGAAAAGATTAGAGGGGACTAGATTTCGTGCATTGCGATCGCGGAAAGGGGAACGTGATCGCATAGAATGGGTTTACAAGGGTACGTGATTGCATGGGCTATACGCGACCGCATAGAACAAAATGGGGCGGCTCCAACATGATTATACGCGATCGCAGACACACAAATGCGATCGCCTAGAGGAAAATGACTGTGTAAAAATTGCAGCAATTCTGCCAACTTCCTAATGCTAAATACATCCTGAACCACTTCCAAATCACTCCCGAACCCTCGGGGCTTCCAACCAAATACACAGACTAACTCAATATCATCCTATGAACTTGCTCGAGCGATCAAATCGCTAAAATAACATCAAAATCAAAGAATCAAGCCTCAAGATCATCATTTTCATTTCAAAATTCATAAACTTCCAACTTTAGACATTTAGGTCTGAAACACGTCAAACAACATCCGATTTCGACTAAACTTTACAGGAAGCGCTTAAACAATATATAAGACTTGTGCAAGGCGTCGCAACCAAAGTACGAACCCGATACCATAGTATTTTAATCAATTTTTATTTCTATTTTCCTTAATAATTTCATAAAAATAATTTAACAGAAAAACACTTTTACTCAGGTTTTAGACATCGGATTTCGACTTTGGGCACATGCCTGAGTCCCATATTTTTCTACGGACCTTTCGGGACCGTCCAATCTCGGGTACGGGTCTGTTTGCCAAAAATGTTGACCAAAGATAATTATAATCATATTAATATCAAAATTCTTCAAATTTTTCACATAATGGACAGTGCTAAAGCCTAACACATGCGTTGGATCACCATGATACCTCTGAAGCATAGACACATGGAAAACTGGATGCACAGCTGATATGCTAGGTGGCAATGCAAGTCTAAAAGCCACCTTTCCCACTCGATCAAGAATCTCAAACGGACCAATGTACCTAGGTCTAAGCTTGCTCTTCTTTTCGAACCTCATCCGCCCTTCATAAGTGACATCCGAAGCAATACCCGCTCACCAACCATAAAATCTACATCTCGGACCTTACCGTTTGCATAACTCTTCTGCCTAGACTGAGCTGAACGCAGCTTCTCCTGATTAATCTTGACCTTGTCTAAGGCCTCCTGAACTAAGTCTGTACCCAATAACCGAGCTTCTCCAGGCTCAAACCATCCGACTGGAGACCGAAATCCCCTATCGTACAATGCCTCATATGGAGCCATCTCAATGCTGGACTGGTAGCTGTTATTGTAGGCGAACTCTGCTAAAGGTAAAAACTGGTCACACGAGCCTCCAATGTCAATGACATAAGCTCGGAGCATATCTTCCAAAATTTGAATAGTCTGCTCGGACTCACCGTGCGTCTGAGGATGGAATGATGTGCTCAACTGAACCTAGGTGCCTAACTCTTGCTGAATCGCTCTCTAGAAACACGAGGTAAATTGTGTACCCCGATCTGAGATGATGGATACCAATACCCCATGAAGGCGAACAATCTCCCGGATATAAATCTCAGCTAACCTCTCGGATGAAAATGAGACTGCTATTGGAATGAACTATGCTGACTTGGTCAGCCTATCAACAATGAACCAAATAGCATCAAACTTCTTCCGAGCCAACGGAAGTCCAGTAATGAAATATATGGTAATCCTCTCCCACTTCCACTTGGGAAGCTCAATCCTCTAAAACAAGCCACCAGGTCTCTAATGCTTATACTTGACCTGCTGACAGTTCAAACACCGAGCGACATACGCAACAAGGTCCTTATTCATTCGACGCCACCAATAATGCTACCGCAACTCCTGATACATCTTCGTGGTGCCTGAATGAATATAATACTGAGAATTATGGGCCTCTACTAAGATCAACTCTCGAATCCCATCAACATTGGGCACAAAAACTAGCCCCTGCAATCTCAACACCCCGTCGTCACTTAAGGTTACCTTCATGGCACCTCCACGCTGCACCGTCTCTCTCACGACACACAAATGGGGATCATCAAACTACCAATCACGGATACGCTCCAATAAAGAAAAATGAGCGATCGTGCAAGCCAAGTGCTAGGATAAAAAATATCTAATCTCACAAATCGGTTGGCCAAGGCCTGAACATCTAAAGCAAGCGGTCCCTAGCTAACCGGAATATAAGTGAGACTACCCATGCTTGCAGACTTTCTACTCAATGCATCGTCCACCACGTTGGCCTTACCTTGGTGATATAAGATAGTAACATCATAATATTTCATAAAACTCTAGCCATCTCCTCTGCCGCATATTCAACTCCTTCTGCTTGAACAAGTACTGAAGGCTCTTATGATCCATGTATACCTCACACGCCACACCATATAGATAATGCCTCCAAATTTTCAAAGCATGAACAACCGCTGTCAACTCTAGGTTATGAACCGGATAGTTCTTCTCATGGATTTTCAGTTGTCTCGAGGCATAAGCAATAACGTTCTCATCCTGCATTAATACTGCTCCAAGACCAGTACGGGAAGCATCACAATAGACTGTATAGGGCACTGGACCCATGGGCAAAACCAACACCGGTGTTGTAGTCAGGGCAGTCTTGTGCTTTTGAAAGCTCGCCTCACACTCCTCTGACCACCTGAACTAGGCACCCTTCTGGGTCAACCTGGTTATCGGGGCTACAATAGAAGAAAACCCCTCTACGAACCGACGGTAGTAACCTTCAAACCCCAAGAAACTCCAAATCTCAGTCACTGAAGATGGTCGAGGCCAATTCTTGACTGCCTCAATCTTCTTTGAATCTACCTGAATACCCTATAATGATACGATATGACCCAGAAATGAAACTGAACTCAACCAGAACTTGCACTTTGAAAATTTAGCATACAATTGACTATCCTTCAGAGTCTGGAGAACCACTCTGAGGTGCTACTCGTGATCTTCTTGGCTGCGGGAGTACACCAGAATATCATTTATAAAGAGTATCACGAACAAGTCTAGACAAGGCCTGAACACTCGGTTCATAAACTTCATAAATGATGATGGGGCATTAGTTAACCCAAATTACATGACTAAAAACTCTTATTGCCCATATCCCGTGCGTAATGTTGTTTTAGGCACATCGGATGCCCTAAACTTCAGCTGATGGTAGCCAGATCTCAAGTCTATCTTTGAGAACACCCTTTCTCCGTGGAGATGGTCAAACAAATCATCAATCCTCGGCAGTGGATACTTATTCTTTATCGTCACTTTGTTTAATTGCTGGTAATCAATACACATCCGTATCGAACCATCCTTCATCTTCACAAATAACACCGGTGCACCCCAAGGAGAAACACTAGGCCTGATAAAGCCCTTCTCTAGTAAATCCTGCAACTGGTCCTTTAACTCCTTTAACTCTAGTGGGGACATGCGATATGATGGAATAGAAATAGGCTGCGTGCCCGGAGCCAAATCAATAAAGAAATCGATATCCCTATCAGGCGGCATACCCGTCAGGTTTGAAAGGAAAAACTAAAGGAACTCTTGTACAATAGAAACAGAATCAATAGAAGGAACCTCTGCGCTGGAGTCACGAACATGCCCAGATAGGCTAAACACCTCTTCTCGACCATGCGTCGAACCTTAACATATGCAATAACATTATGGGTGGCGTAACTTGGGATCCCTTTCCACTCTAGTCGGGGTTATTCTGGCAAAGCCAATGTCACGGTCTTGGCGTGACAATCTAGGATAGCATGATACAGGGAAAACCAATCCATCCCCAATATAACATCAAAATCCACCATATCTAAAAGTAATAAATCAACACATGTCTCAAGACTCTCATACACAACCACGCAGGAACAATGCACCCGGTGACTACTGTGGAGTCACCCACTGGCGTAGACACATAGACAGGAATGTCCAAGGCATAATTAGACATAGCCAAGCAGGGTGAAAAATAGGAAGACACATATGAATATAGAGACCTAGGGTCAAATAGGCAGGGTGAAAAATAGGAAGACACATATGAATATGGAGACCTAGGGTCAAATAGTACTGAAGAATCTCTATCGCAAAACAGAATGGTACCTGTAATCACAGCATCTGACGCTTCCGCCTCTGGCCAAGCTGGCAAAGCACTAAATCAGGGCTCAAGCCCCACCTCCATGAACCATGTCTCTGGTACGATCATCTATCGGCTGACCTCTACCTCTGGCGGGACGACCTCCACCTCTACGGTCTCGACCTCCACCTTTGTGATCCCTACCCCTGCTCTTGGTTGGCTGGGAAGGTTGTGGGTCACCTAATGCCTGAATCATAGGGCGAGGACCCTGCTACTATGGCTGTGTACCCATAAATCTCAGGTAAGCTCTCCGGATATGAACGTACTCACCACACTTATAACATCCCTCGGTACAATGAAGGTGGCCCTGACAGCCCGAATAACCTCCATGAACGCTCTGAAGAGGTTGTGCGCTAATGGGCTGCTGATCTGAATACTGCTCATGAAAGTCACGATCATCTAAACCACCATGTGAAGTGTGGAGGGCTAACTAAAAAGGCCTAGAAGACTGGCCCCTATCATAAGAATCTCTTCCTCCAGATGAGGTACCACCGACGACTTGAGTGATGGGGCTTCTTGTTTGCCCTATAACCACCCCCCTGTGGTAAGAAAATCTCGATTCTATGGGCTATATTGGCCGCCTCCTAAAAAGTAATATCACTACCCGCCTCTCTGGCCATCTGAAGACAGATAGGATGGATTAACCCATCAATAAATCTCCTCACTCTCTCCCTCTCAGTGGGTAGTATAACGAGGGTATGGCGAGCCAGATCGATAAATCGAGTCTCATACTGTATGACAATCATTGACCCCTATTTGAGGCACTCAAACTACCTCCGATAAGCATCCTTCTAAATAACGGGAAGTAACTTCTCTAAAAACAACTCTGAGAGTTGATCCCAAGTCAAAGGCAGCAACTTTGGTGGTCTGGCTAAATAATAATCCCTCCACTAAGTCTTGGCAGATCCAGATAAACAAAAAGCTGCAAAATCAACTCTGTTGGACTCCACAATGCCCATATTCCTAAGAACTTTGTGGCAACTATATAAGAAATCCTTCGGGTCCTTATAAGAAGCTCCGTTGATTGTAGCAGTGAAGAGCTTTGTGAATTTGTCCAACCTCCACAAAGCATCTACGGACATAGCCACTCCATCACCAGGTCTGTGCAACTACCCCCATCTGAACTGTCGCAGCTCTCTGAACCAGTGGAACCTGAGTCTGGGCAGCTACCTGCTCTGGAGTACGTGCATATTGAGTTTAGGATCATCCTCCAGCCTGGGTAGTGGCTGGTGCTGCAGGAAGCAATCTTACTTGGGTGACACTCTCCATAATGCCAACCAACCGGACCAAGGCGTCCTGAAGAATAGGGGTAGCAATAAACCTCTATGGTACCTGAGCTGGCTTATCGGAATTGTTTGGGATGGGGCCGGAACCTCCTCGCCAAGGTTCACATGAGTATATGCCACTAGTGTTGCTGCTGGTGGCTGGATTCTGCCCCTACCTTGGCCCCAAGCCTGGCCACGTTGTCTACCCTTAGCGGGAGCTGCCTGGGGCTCGGACTGATGATCAGTGGATGAGAAAGTGCGTGTTCTCGCCATCCGCAAAAGAACAGAGTAGAAATTCAATCAGCATTTGAGGAACCAAATCGCACGACAAGAAAAAACAAATGAGAGATTTTTTCCTAACTCAATAGACTCTAGGGAACAAGTACAGACGTCACCATACCTACCCCTCAGTCTCTACTAGGTTTGTTCATGAGTTGTGAGACATATGTAACCTAGTGCTCTGATACCAACTTGCCACGACCCAGATTTCCTACCATCAGGATCGTGATGGCGCCTACTCGTGGTAGCTAGGCAAGCCAACCTACCTACCATTTTAATTAGTAATACCATTATAATGACAATTCATAGCAACAATAATAATAACAACAATAACAGCGGAAGTGTAATTTATAAGTCTGAATAAATACAGAATACTCAACAATATCACTTACCCCAGATTTGGTGTCACATACTCACGAACCACAAAGAATAAACTAAATAAAAAGGTCTGGAAGAGATATAATAGTTGTTTGTCTCGAAATAATAAGGCAACAGTAAAAATAAAAACATAAAAAGATACGTCGGGCCTGCGGACGCCTGCAAGGCTACCACAGTCTCGTTATAATAAAAACCTACTCCCGAACTACTACTGCTGCTGCTGCTACTCAAAACTTAGACCTGTGCAAAAATACACAGAAGTGTAGTATCAACACAACCGACCCCATGTGTTGGTAAGTGTCTAGCCTAACCCCGACGAAGTAGTGACGAGGCTAGACTGGACACCACATAAACTTGTGCAGTTATAAATATACAGCGGAAGTCGAATACCAATTAATTAACAACATGAGAAAGGGGAACATCCTATGGGGAAATACAAATTAATTGTAATCCAGAGTGAAGACCAAAACAGCTTAAAGTCCACAATGAAACAAGAAATCAATATTCAGACATAAACACATGATGTCAACAACTGTTGCGGCATGCAAACCGCTCCACAATACCACTATTGCGGTGTGCAACCCGACCCATATCATTTATCATTTATCAATTATCATTATTGTGGCGTGCAACCAATCCTCAGTATCATTTGTTGCGGCGTGAAACCCTCTCCTCAATATCATTTAACAGAGTGATTTCCCAAACAACAATCACAATTAAGGGACATGACAATAAGCAAATATTTGACAAACATCCCGGCAAGGGAGAAAAATTCAACAAATTCAACAAAATGTCCCGGCAAGGGAATAATTGACAACGCTTTCTTACTTTCCTTATTTCATAATTCGCTTTTCTATTTTGAGCCAACACACCAAATAATCAAGCCATCTCATATACCTTCAATATTCGTATCACCATTCGAGCAAATGCTCCCAAGAATCAAATAATTATTTTATCTTTCACATGTTATTCACAATATTAAGAAATCCTCCAATAAACACGGAGTTCACAGCCAAATCATGATAATCGCATTATAAGGACTCACGATCATGCTAGACACCAATGTATAAATACTTGTCACCATGCCTATACATCGTACTCGATCACATAGCAATTAGCAACAAGACTCTACTCATATTCCCTCAAGCTAGGGTTAGACCAAACACTTACCTCAAAGCCTTGAAATCTACTTAATCCTCAACTATTGCTTTACCTCGTGATTCAATCTCCAATTCAGTGATATCTAGGCATAATAAATTTAATAATATCAACAAAGACTCAATGGTAACATCCTATAGCCTAGATATGAATTTCCTAGCATTATTCCAAACATCCCAAAATTAGACACTAGGCCCACATGGTCCAATCTCAAGGCTCGGACCATAACTCAATCACACATAACCCCACAAGTCCAAAGATATAATTTGTTTTAAGATTCAACCCAAAATTGAGGTTGAATTACCCAAAATTCTCAAAACCCTAACTCTACCCAAAACCCAAAATTTCTACCTTGAACTTCATGATTTAGGGCTAGGAATTCGCTAATTAATGAAGAAAATTGAAGGAATCAAGTTGAACAATGCTTACCCAAGAAGTTTTGACGAATGGGAGCTTCAATGGACGTCTAAGTGCTTGGAGAAGAAAGGGTTTCGTGTGTTTTTATGAAAATCCAGTCACTGGTTCTGTTTTTAACTTAAAATTCGCTGGGCAAGATTGCCCTATGTGATTGCGGGACAATGGGATGCGATCGCATAGGGTACTGCAGGTTGGTCACTGTGATCGCATACTTGAGGATGCAACCGTAAAGAAGAGATGGGAGGTGGCTGGCTTCTGTGCATTGCGATCGCGGAAAGGGGAACGCGATTGCATAGAATGTTGTTGATATTCCATATTTTCTAATTGTTTTTGTTACTCACGTGCTTTTCGCTTAGTCAATTACTGTTGCCCACATGTATATATTTGTCCATTGTTGTTACTTGCGTATTTTCTACTTTGTAATTCTTGTTATCGATATTTTTGTCATCTTGTTGGTTCTGCTACTCGTACATTTGGGAGGATGACTTGAACGCACGAAGGCTGTTGCTGTGCTAATTGATTTATCATAATATTTATTATATATATATATATATATATATATATATATATATATATATATATGTAGTGATAGAAGCACAAACGGTGTTATCGTGACGTTTGGCTTAATATCTTGGATATACTTCTCATACCAAGAAAGATTGTAAATCTTCTAGTGTGATTCTTTTTAGTAATTTTTGATTGTCTCGCCGAGTTGTATATGGTACTTTTATCTGTTATGCTTTGAACAGCTTTTACTGTTAATCGAATGTACATGGTATAACAATAACCATCTTTTAACTAAAAGCCTCGCCACTACTTCGATGACGCTAGTCAAAATACTTAATAGTATATGGGGTCGTTGTACAGATACAACATTTCTGCACGATGTGTACAATTTTTGTACATGAGTCGTACTACCGGGTTTTGGGTAAATTTATAAATGTTCAGTTATCTATTCTTTAATAATCTCGGTTAAGTAGTATTTTCTGTTAGTTGGCTTACCTAGCAGGTTGAGTTATGAGCCTTCACGACTTGTGATTTTTGGGTCGTGGCACTACTATTTATGGTTCTAGCTACGGAAATAAGATCATAGGATCAAACTCCTCTTTAAATGATAATAAAAAGCTTAACGACATGCTTTGAATGCCAATATTTTATGTAACGGCTGCTCATTTAAAGTTATAAAATATTTCCTTATTGAATGTTGTCTGACGGTAAATATTTGAATTTCTACCGCTTACTACGTACACTTCACAATTCATCAAGTACCGATCACACACGCCACATTTGGTACTAGTTATTTCCTACCACGTGTCATCTTACCATTCGGCCACCTATATTGTCATCCAATTTTACCCCATGCAGTTACATTGTATTATATTAAAAAATGTAATAGTAATGATATTCGAAATGATGATTAACATAGTAGAGATGATAATTAAACCTAGTTTTGTACGAGAATGATAGGATATGGCGATGTCATAATCCAAAATTAACTGTATAAGCGACACAAACCGAAAAGGTGGGAACTTAAAAAAAAAAGAAGTGCAGACAGGTCAACTTTGAAAATTATGTGTTGCATCCATATTAAATGCACATAAGAGCTATTTATTACTTATGATTAAAGTAACAACTAAAAACCGACTTTCCTTTTGTCTACAGGTAGAGGAAGAATTGTGTTACGTTGTTTTCTTGATAAGTCAAGTGGTCAATTAATGGGTTCAAATTTAACATAAGAGAGACTTCAGTGGGCAAAAAATAACAAAGTACTGAAAAGAAGATAGAAGAGGAAAGGATAGCCACGCAATGCAGAAATTTCATATGTTATTTTCACCGAAAATGATGTGACAACGTTGAAGCGAGTCTTCATTAATTCATTAATATAACATAACTTAATCTATAGGCAGTCTTCTTTATATAAATTTTTCTAGGGTAAAGTTATTTCTGTTAATGTATGAGTTACGAATTCGAGCTGTAGAATCAGTCATTGTTATTTGTATCAGGACAGACTGCCTACATTATATTATTTTAGTGTTTGACAAATCCTATGTGAATATGAAATATTTTTGTTTGATTCAAAAGTTATTATATACTTTGTGAATACAAAACAACATACATAGATTATGGGCCAATCATAGCAAGTCAAAATAAATCAAAAATCAAATAAATAAAAAAATAAATAAGAATATTTCTTAAAGGGGTGGAAGATACAGACGACTTTTATTGATGATAATAGAGTGGTTTGCCTCTCCATAGAGAGGTTCAGAACCTTACAATCATGTTTTCTTTTAATCTCCGATTCTCCCCCTCATATCTGTGGTTCTCTCCCATTTTTTCTCTCTCTGTTCGAAGAGTCCCCATGGGGAAGGAGAGACGCCTATTCTTTACTTTCTTTCTTGGTATTTTATAGTTATGAGCTGTGTGAAATGACAGTTGGTGACTGGGACCACATTGCGGTTTTTCCTCTGGGTAACGGATGGGTCGTAGCCTTATTAATCATATCGGGCGCCCGTTAATTACTATCAATTATGAAAGGTCGTCCCACTTATTATCCTTGATTGTTAAAGGAGAGGTAATTAGTGTTAGCGGTTATTACATGGCCGGATTCTGGCCCATACAGTTGATCCCTCCGCTTTTGAGTTCGTTCCTAGAACGAGCTCGATTAGTGGATGTAGTCGATGGCGATTTAAACGACTTTTAACGAGGATCAGATGACCATCGTTCTGGTCGAGGTCGTGTTCTCTTTATGGCCACAGTTCGAGTATTCTAGAGTTTTTCAACATCACTCTTTTATATATTCAAGTTATGGGATATCCCCTCGCCGGGGGGACGGGGGCGCATAATGTCATCATTACAATTCAGACGAGGCCGGGATTAAATTATGTTTTGACTTTTGGGGTTCGCTTTGGTATGTAACCGCCATCGGCACCGGGAGACAAGCCGGACGTGACGTGCCCGAGTATGGTATAAGCAGTGTGTTTAGAATTTTGAGGGCATATGGTAAATTTCGCCCATATTGACGAGACTCTGCGTCTGCTAAGGCTAGCGGGATGGTGACCGAAGTCGAACGGGCACTTCGTGGTGCTCGTCATGATGGTGTATATCTTGGTAGAATCGACCGTTTTGACAGTTGGATATGCAGTTATTGATGTCCAACAATTTTCTCGAAACCATTTATGATGCCTATAAAAGTGAATTGGGGTATCAGTTTCTTGATACTTTACTATTCATCTAAGTGATTCTGAAGCTCGTTCCTTCTGCAAATTCATCTTCCTCTTTCTTGATTGCGATAAGTTTTATCTTTCTTACCGAATTCGGTCCTTCATTCTTCGAACAACTAAGCAATGGTAAGCAATTCTTCTCGTGAAGCTCTTCCACTCAATTTGCCGGTCAATCCTCCAGCGATCAAAGGGCCATCTCCGGCAATGGGAGGGGTGGAGCACGCTGAGACCGGAGGAGTTCCATCAGCGGATGATGTATTCCCTCTGCCCGGAGGTCCGGTGATAGACTTTACCGGCGATGAAGGGGAATACCATGTGGATGAAGCCCCACTAATGGGGGAGATCGGCATGGCCCGACTACGGGAACACGGGGTCATGCCTACCCACACTGATATAGTTCTTGCTCGGAGTGAGGAAAGGGTCCACACCAATCATGCGGGGTACTGTGTTTTTTATGCGTACCCCTTCAAGCTGGGATTCAGGGTTTCACTTCCCATTTTGGTGGTGGACTTCTGTCGATATTACGAGGTTTTCCCGGGCTAGCTCACCCCTTCTCTATATAAGCTATTGGCGATGTTCTTGAAATATGGGGAACTAGCTGGCAGGGTGGCCGTGTTGTAGCACATACTCGCCCTGCATGCTCCTCAACAAGTGCGGGGCACCATGCTTCGGGCGTTCCCTCGTGGGTCGAGAGGACTGACGGCTGTGCTGGACGATGAAGTCGAGCCTCGGCCTTTCGAGCATTTCTTTTACATCAGAACCGAGCATTTAGTGGTGTCCCCTTCATGGTTCCCAGAGGCTTGGAACCATACACATGAGTTACCCTTATTGAGATAATTAGTTTCCTTCCTTTCTTCTTCTTTTTCTTTGTTTATGTGAATGCTACCTTGTTGTTGCTTTTGCAGCCGAAAGGTCGCCACCAACCTTGTTAGTGGAGATAAGTGGGTGGCTCAAAGTCGTGCTCCCTCATATTGAGGGGATTCGTACGTTGGTGTCCTTCTGGGAGAGGCATGGATGTGGGCAAGCCGTAGGTAAGAAGATTGTCCCTTACTTTGCTTGGTTCAGGGTTTTTTGGTTCCTATAGCTAACTTCGTTTTTCTGCTATAGGAAGGGTAAGTAGTGGCAGGGCCCCTCAGCTGGCCTTCCGACGGCCGGGTGCGATTGCTAGATTTTTTGCGGCGCCGGCGCCATGTCCCATACCGAGGGCGGCATCGATCGAGTCTTCGTCTGCTCCTTCCCCCTCACGACCCATATTTTGGGATGAAGAGCCGTGGAGGGCCGTTCGCCCTTGGGATGGGTCGTCCTCGTGCGAAGAGAAGAAGAGGCCCGTTGTAAGGCCCCGAAAATTTTTTTTTTCGAGTTATTTAAGATTTCGTCGTGCTAATGTAGGCTACATTGTTTTATCTCGTGTGCAAATAAGGATTCATTATGTTATGGATACTAATTAGATAGTTTAATAAGGTTATAAGTCTTATTATAAGTGATTTGGGGTCTAAGGAGAGGCCTAAGCCTAATCCAAGATGGAAAATTGCATATTAGACGAAATCTGTAAAAGAGTGCGCACAAGACCTCACTTTGAATGATCATATCTCCGGTTATATAAGTAGTTGTGTGAGGATCAACCTATCAAATTAAAGCCCTTTGAGTCTAGTTTCCAACGCAACAAACCGTTCGTCATTCGGAGGTGTATCTAGAAAGTTATGATCATTTTACTCGTCAGGTGTCAGATGCGCGAAGTACTTCGCGCACACTTCGCGCACCTTAGGCAGAATGCTCGGGAAAATGCGCGAAGTCATGCGCGAAGCTTGCACACTTCGCGCACCTGGGCAACACTTCGCGCACCTGGATAGTTTTAATACCCCAAAGACCGGCCTAGAGTGTTCCAAACTCATTTTTGGTGTTATGACTTGCTCTCTCAAGAGGGTTTCATCCCAAACTTCATCCCTATGATCTAAGGTAAGATTTTATAGTTCTTTGAGTAATTTCTACCCCTTAAACACTTATACTAACAAGGATTAATCTTCAAAATCCTTAGATTTTCCTTCTAATTCTTGAATTCTTCAAGAACACCTCAAGTGGAGATTCTTAAAATTCTTACAACAAGAGGTATGTCTATCATCTCCAACTACTCTATGGTGATTATTTATGTAAGATACATACATTAGAACTCATGGGAGGGTGATTGGGAGCCATGGGTTCCTAACCTAGGTTATGTTAGTATTGTAGAGGTTGTGAGATGTGTTATTGAGGTATGATTCTTGGTATGGTAGTGTTATATATGCATGCTTGTGCAAATAGAGTTGTGGGAAGATTGATGAACATAAATAAGTAAAGATAGGGTTAGGGAATGAAGTAATTCTTGAAAAGGGGATTTGAAATCAAGATGCACAACTAGTATTTGATAAAATGCTCAAATGAGCTAGTTTCATGAATATCTTTCTAATATGTGTTTAATTTTGTTATGTCTCATAGTAGATTGGAATTGCTAGAGTTTTGGAGTGTTGTAGTAACTTAAGGAAAGCTCAATCGAGGTATGTATGGCTAATTTTGATTCTTGTGAAATCGCCACTTATGTGTAAAATTGTTTGGCATGTGTTGATTTGAGAAAATTGTATGTGATTAATTGATGTTGTTGTTGGATATTCAAAGTTGTTATTGAACTATGAGTGTTGTGGTATGAAATATGAATCGAAAGGTAAATGAGAGTTGAATTGGGTAAAGAATTTGTGAATAATGATTATGATAGCCTATATGGCACCTTGTGGAAAAGAAAACGAAACACTTGAGAATTGGTTTATTGTGGAAAGAGATGAAACACTTGAATTATGGAAAATTGTTGAATATACATGTGTGAATATTCTTGAATGTGGAAACATTGTAACTTGGTTGTGATATTGGCTTGAGAAGTAATTGAGAACATGAAACAATGTGCAAGTTGCTTATTTGAACTTGTTGAAATTGTGTGTAGTACCTTATCTGCTGTTTGAACTTGTTGTGTTTTCAACTGTAAGGCGGGGTCGTGTTGCGCGCCGCAACGTGGTGAAATAAGGTGTGGGTTGGGGTGATAAGGGTGGCCGAGGTAATAAGGGTGGTCGGGGGCAATAAGGATGGAAAGCGATCGAAATCGCTATTGAAAATTGATACATAAATCAATAATGTGAAATTGTGAAAGGAGACAGCAGGAGAGTTTGCAACCTGTGGGGCACTGATTGCCCCTTTGTTTGACTACTTGTTCTTTACGTGATTGATTGGTTATTGTTAAATTGGTTGATTGTAGAAAGTGCTTTGTGTGAGAATTATTTGAAATGAGGAAAATGTGGAAACATGGTTGGTTGGCTTAATAAATTGTTGATGTAATTTAATGGCTTGAGTTTACTTGGGACAAAGTTTGTCCATACATACCAGTACAATTCAAGTGTACTGACGTCCCTTTTGCCGGGGCGCTACATTCGTGTCATGATTGTAGGTGGATCAGTAGCAGGCACTTCAGCTCATCGGCAGTAGTATCCTTCTCCTTCCACTGCCCGTTTTGGTGAGCCCCTTTCTTCCTCGGGGCCTTGTGTGGTTCATGCCACTCGATTTAGATTTCATTTTGGTTTTGTAAGGTATAGCCGGAGCCTTGTTACCGGCAAGTATTGTATTTCTCTTTTTGTATCCTAGAGGCTCTGTAGACATGTAAACTGTGGGACTCCAGTCTTATGTATATATATGGTGTTATGTCGGGCGTTGTGAAAATTGAAATCTTGTTAATGAATCACTCGTATCGTTTTATTTGTTTAATGTGAAATCAATTATGATTAGTAATATATTTGGTTAATGAGAAACGGTCAACACAGGGGTAACGCGTGGGAATGAAAGGCACCCAGGTCCGCTTGACTGGGGCAACCCGGTCAGGCGCCGGTCATGTTCCTCGATTTGGGGCGTGACAAACTTGGTATCAAAGCCTAAGGTTTGTAAAGTGTCCTAGGATGTCTCGGAGCCGTGTCTAGTAGTGCTCTTCTTATAGGTGTGTTGTCGACCACATCATATAAGTAGGGGGCTACACGGACATTTAGGAATATTACCCTTCTTCAACATTCCAAATCGTGCGATAAAGCTTGACTATAATATTGTTTTATAACACGTGCGTTGAGATTCAAGGTAAGTTTAAATGCTCTTTCGTACTGTTTCATGTAGTGTTGTCATATGTCATGACCAATGGGAAAAGACATGGGTATTATGGAGATTGCACATGTATCTTGTTGAATAAACAGTATGAATATATATATATAGTATAAGTACATAGTACTACAAGTATGCTTTATTTGAGGAAAGGATTAAAAGTGATTACCCGCACGAAGAGGCATTGATTTGATAATTGATATGTAAGTTTGAGTAGCACACGTGGTTAGTGCGAGAAGTATATAATTGATCGCAAGGTGTGAAATAATATTGGTTATATAAGCACGTGATATATGGGAGAAAGACTAAGAGATTAGTGGTCAGAGTGTAAGTCTCTCACATGAGTTAAAAAGTTATGAAATGAGACTCAATTGGACCCTAGGTGAGAAAACCCTTGTCTTACGAACGTTATAAGGACCCAGAAATGCACGAGGTTGCGTTACACTCATAAAGGATATGCGTGGGGACTTGGAATCCCATACCTACATGGCTGAATAGGAATAGGGAACTTATGAGATCAATACTATGGTGACTTAAATTTTCCTAATAGTCGAGTATATATAAGAGGGATAGATATATGAGGCATATGTTCCTAAAGTTTCTACACTCAAGACTTGTGTCAAGATCCAGGACATTCGCCCCATGTGGGAGAGGGAGGGCCATCGTGAGGCTACTTAAATACAATGAAATAAGAGTGAGACCATGTAGCTATGATATTTGAATATTTTGGTGAAGACAGGTGTGGTCTAGAAAAGAGATAATGGGTAACATGACTCTCTGAAAGAATATGCTAATGATAGACAACTAGCATCCCAAGAGATTAAGGAATGTAAATTCTTCACGCATGGCAATGTGAATGATAGGGTCAACGATTCTAGAAAATAAGAGTATGTTTGTAAAGAGACTTTTACTTGTTAGAAGGACGGGAGAAATGGAACCCAAGGAAGTACCATATGTCAAATGTGAAAGATTGTGAGTACTTGGAATGGGCTAATAATAGATTTGTGATTTAAACAAAGTTTCGGGATACTAAGAAAGCCAGAACGAGTGGGAGAAATAAATGTGTTGCCACAACAACCCAAGATGGTAATTGGGGCTTGATAGAGAGCCTCTAAAGAGTCTTACAAATAGATAAGTGTTGAGTGATGTTCAGACGAACACTCTTTGCTACATATATCCCAATAAGAGTTAAGAGGTGAGCCGGATGAAATACCTAAGTTAATGGACCACGTAATATATGGAAGAGTGCGTGGCTATTCGCTAACTAGGAAGAATGAGGTGAGAAGAAATGGGGAAAAACCTTTAAATTGAGATGGTCATGGTTATCTAAAACAATTTTTGCATCAGAATGGTGGACTCACTTAGGGCACAAGTGTTAATAAAAATTATAAGGGATTAACCGCAATGCAACCGACTTGGGTGACACTGAATATCAACTAAAGGGTCTAGAGATAGTTCGTGTCTACACACAATGGGAAGCGAGATTATCGTTGGTGAAGTTGTGGTGCTGTAAAATGATTAAACAAGATATAATGATTTTTCAAGTTCACAGGAGGCGGACAAATGTGTGGGACAATAAAGCTATTAACTATGCACTATCCGCAAAACAGGATGGGAATGAAAGGTTCGGAATAGATTGAAAGAGGATGAACACTCGTGACGGACTAGACGTGTTTAGCATGATAACTCTTAAGCCGCAATATCAGGGAACTTTATTGGTAACTATAACATGGGGAATAAGGCGAGTTATTCATCGGAGATAGAATCAGGTGGACTAAGCCTTACACTTAAAAGTAAAACCAAAAGTTGTTGTTGAAGGATTGAGGAGGATTTAAAGTTTCAGAGAATACCCTTCTCGGGCTAGTGACCCTTCCTAAATCATATGCATACAAAGGTTGTTGATATATGTTTTAAGAGGTGTTTAACCGTAAGGAGGGATGGTAGGAATTTTCATTCACGGGGGAAGTAGTGGAGTTTCTTAAATTCTATAATGTACATATGGGGAGAAGAGGTTGGTTAAGAAAAGTTAGAGCACAATGTTACCTTACATTTGATGCAATATCGTGCAAGTTAGTGTTATTCGGGGTACGTGTGCAAGTTAGCCGGTGCTATTCATTTGAGATAGGAGGTCATATGAGAAAACTCATTCAGTAATGCCTTTTGTTAAGAATTGTGAAGAGTTAGTAGAAATTGTTCACATGGGATCATAACCATATCAAGGAAATTATAGTAGAACTCAATTCGTGGAAGGTCTTATGTAAGAAGAATATAATAAAGATGTTCCGCTAATGATGTAAAGTATTAAGGTGATAGTTATGCCTCCAAGGTTGGTTTGGGGTGTGTATTGATGCAACACGGAAAGGTTATAGAGTATACTTTGAGATAACTCAAGAATCACGAGAAGAATTATCCGACACATGATTTGGAGCTCGCGACAGTTGTGTCTGCTTTAAAATATGGCGGTATTATATTTATGGAGTTCATGTAGATGTGTTTTCAGACCACAAGGGCCTCCAGTATTTGTTCAAGTAGAAGGAACTGAATCTGAGACAGCGGCGGTGGTTAGAATTACTCAAGGACTATGATATGGACATATTGTACCATCCAGGGAAGGCAAATGTGGTAGCTGACGCTCTTAGTCGGAAATCCATGGGTAGTTTGGCTCATTTGGGTGTGGATCAGAGACCCCTGGCTCGAGAGGTCTACCAATTAGCCAGCTTGGGGGTTCGTATTTCGGCGTCGGACGAGGGGGATATCTTGGTGCATAATGGAGCAGAATCATCATTGGTCGCGGAAATCAAGGAAAAACAGTTCATGGATCCAGCATTGGTTCGGGTGAAGGAAGCAGTCATGAATGACAAGACCTCAGCATTTGTACTCAGGAGCGAAGATGGTGTATTGCGGTGTCAAGATAGGCTATGTGTTCCGGATGTGGACGAGCTTCGGGAAAGAGTGATGGCAGAGGCTCATACTTCCGGGTATTCTGTGCACCCTGGTTCAACGAAAATGTATCACGATCTCAAGGAGATTTATTGGTGGAACGGTATGAAAAGGGATGTGGCAGGCTTTGTAGCTAAATGTCCGAACCTGTCAACAAGTGAAGGCCGAGCATCAACGGCCTGGTGGATTAACTCAGCTTATAGAAATACCAAGGTGGAAATGGGAGATGATCAATATGGATTTCGTGGTGGGGTTACATCGCACTCAGCGTAAGTTCGATTCAGTATGGGTGGTAGTAGATCGACTCACCAAATCAGCTCACTTCCTGCTTGTCAAGTCCACTGATACTGCGGAGCAATATGCAAGATTGTACATCAAAGAGATAGTAAGGCTTCATGGCACTCCACTTTCTATCATCTCAGATCGCGGGGCTCAGTTCACCGCTAACTTTTGGAAGAAGTTTCAGCAAGGTTTGGGAACTCGGGTGAATCTCAGCACAGCTTTCCATCCACAGACCGATGGACAGGCCGAGCGGACCATTCAGACGCTTGAAGATATGTTGCGGGCTTGTGTCTTAGATTTTAAAGGTAATTGGGATGAACACTTGCCACTGATAGAATTTGCTTATAATAACAGCTATCATGCTAGCATTCAAATGGCCCCGTTTGAGGCATTGTACGGGAGAAGATGTAGATCGCCAATCGGGTGGTTTGAGGTAGGTGAAGCGGAATTGCTAGGGCCAGGATATGGTGTACGAAGCTATGGAAAAGGTCAAGGTTATTCAGGAGAGAATGAAAACAGCACAAAGTCGTCAAAAGTCCTATGCAGACGTTCGTCGAAGGGATTTGGAGTTTCAAGTCGATGATTGGGTATTCTTGAGGGTATCTCCTATGAAGGGAGTCATGCGATTCGAAAAGAAAGGGAAATTGAGTCCTAGGTATGTTGGGCCATATCGGATCGTTCAAAGAATCGGGCAAGTTGCTTATAGGCTGGAGTTGCCTCCTGAAATGTCATCAGTGCACCCGGTGTTCCATGTGTCCATGTTGAAGAAAGTGATTGGAGATCCATCCACCATCATGCCGGTCGAGGCTATTGAGGTTAATGAGGATTTGTCATATGAAGAAGTTCCGGTTGCCATCCTTGATAGGCAAGTTCGTAAGTTGAGAAATAAGGAAGTTGCCTCTGTTAAAGTATTGTGGCGAAGTCAACAAGTAGAGGAGGCCACATGGGAAGCAGAAAAAGAGATGAAAGAAAAGTACCCCCATTTGTTTGATCAAGCCTAGAAGAAATTAGGTGACCCTCCTACTCCTAGTAATTGTCATCTTGCCTAAGTTGTTTCCCTCTTAGTATTAGTAAAGTCTCCTTTATTTGTAATGAGTTAAATGTGTTGTTACCTTGGGTCACTTGAACCGTTCTTGATAAATGAAAGCCTTATGAAGATTTACGTGTTTAATAAACAACTAATAGTAAGTGTAGATTGGTAATGGTTTGTTAAGTGTACATGGTGTGTTAAAATGGTTAAATAAGGTGAAAATTCATTGAAGTGACTAGTTATGTGCAATTGTAACAATGTGATAGAATATGTGCATTCGTTGAGATAAGAAAGTGTATACCAGTTGTGAAAAGTATTGTATTTGTGTATTGTTGTTTGGTAATATGTTTCGGGGGCCCTCTGACAGGTGGATATGTCCATAATACAAAGGAAACTCCGGCGAAATTTTTCTAGAATATAAGAGTTAGTCAAAATTTTGATAGTTTGCATAGCATGTCTTTCAAAGCCAACTCATTCTCAAATCCTCATTCGAGGACGAATGATCTTAAGGGGGGAGGATGTAAGGCCCCGAAAATTTTTTTTTCGAGTTATTTAAGATTTCGTCGTGCTAATGTAGGCTACATTGTTTTATCTCGTGTGCAAATAAGGATTCATAATGTTATGGATACTAATTAGATAGTTTAATAAGGTTATAAGTCTTATTATAAGTGATTTGGGGTCTAAGGAGAGGCCTAAGCCTAATCCAAGATGGAAAATTGCATATTAGACGAAATCTGTAAAAGAGTGCGCACAAGACCTCACTTTGAATGATCATATCTCCGGTTATATAAGTAGTTGTGTGAGGATCAACCTATCAAATTAAAGCCCTTTGAGTCTAGTTTCCAACGCAACAAACCGTTCGTCATTCGGAGGTGTATCTAGAAAGTTATGATCATTTTACTCGTCAGGTGTCAGATGCGCGAAGTCCTGCGCGAAGTGGACTTCGCGCACACTTCGCGCACCTTAGGCAGAATGCTCAGGAAAATGCGCGAAGTCATGCGCGAAGCTTGCACACTTCGCGCACCTGGGCAACACTTCGCGCACCTGGATAGTTTTAATACCCCAATGACCGGCCTAGAGTGTTCCAAACTCATTTTTGGTGTTATGACTTGCTCTCTCAAGAGGGTTTCATCCCAAACTTCATCCCTATGATCTAAGGTAAGATTTTATAGTTCTTTGAGTAATTTCTACCCCTTAAACACTTATACTAACAAGGATTAATCTTCAAAATCCTTAGATTTTCCTTCTAATTCTTGAATTCTTCAAGAACACCTCAAGTGGAGATTCTTAAAATTCTTACAACAAGAGGTATGTCTATCATCTCCAACTACTCTATGGTGATTATTTATGTAAGATACATACATTAGAACTCATGGGAGGGTGATTGGGAGCCATGGGTTCCTAACCTAGGTTATGTTAGTATTGTAGAGGTTGTGAGATGTGTTATTGAGGTATGATTCTTGGTATGGTAGTGTTATATATGCATGCTTGTGCAAATAGAGTTGTGGGAAGATTGATGAACATAAATAAGTAAAGATAGGGTTAGGGAATGAAGTAATTCTTGAAAAGGGGATTTGAAATCAAGATGCACAACTAGTATTTGATAAAATGCTCAAATGAGCTAGTTTCATGAATATCTTTCTAATATGTGTTTAATTTTGTTATGTCTCATAGTAGATTGGAATTGCTAGAGTTTTGGAGTGTTGTAGTAACTTAAGGAAAGCTCAATCGAGGTATGTATGGCTAATTTTGATTCTTGTGAAATCGCCCTTATGTGTAAAATTGTTTGGCATGTGTTGATTTGAGAAAATTGTATGTGATTAATTGATGTTGTTGTTGGATATTCAAAGTTGTTATTGAACTATGAGTGTTGTGGTATGAAATATGAATCGAAAGGTAAATGAGAGTTGAATTGGGTAAAGAATTTGTGAATAATGATTATGATAGCCTATATGGCACCTTGTGGAAAAGAAAACGAAACAACTTGAGAATTGGTTTATTGTGGAAAGAGATGAAACACTTGAATTATGGAAAATTGTTGAATATACATGTGTGAATATTCTTGAATGTGGAAACATTGTAACTTGGTTGTGATATTGGCTTGAGAAGTAATTGAGAACATGAAACAATGTGCAAGTTGCTTATTTGAACTTGTTGAAATTGTGTGTAGTACCTTATCTGCTGTTTGAAATTGTTGTGTTTTCAACTGTAAGGCGGGGTCGTGTTGCGCGCCGCAACGTGGTGAAATAAGGTGTGGGTTGGGGTGATAAGGGTGGCCGAGGTAATAAGGGTGGTCAGGGGCAATAAGGATGGAAAGCGATCGAAATCGCTATTAAAAATTGATACATAAATCAATAATGTGAAATTGTGAAAGGAGACGGCAGGAGAGTTTGCAACCTGTGGGGCACTGATTGCCCCTTTGTTTGACTACTTGTTCTTTACGTGATTGATTGGTTATTGTTAAATTGGTTGATTGTAGAAAGTGCTTTGTGTGAGAATTATTTGAAATGAGGAAAATGTGGAAACATGGTTGGCTCTGGCTTAATAAATTGTTGATGTAATTTAATGGCTTGAGTTTACTTGGGACAAAGTTTGTCCATACATACCAATACAATTCAAGTGTACTGACGTCCCTTTTGCCGGGGGCGCTACATTCGTGTCATGATTGTAGGTGGATCAGTAGCAGGCACTTCAGCTCATCGGCAGTAGTATCCTTCTCCTTCCATTGCCCGTTTTGGTGAGCCCCTTTCTTCCTCGGGGCCTTGTGTGGTTCATGCCACTCGATTTAGATTTCATTTTGGTTTTGTAAGGTATAGCCGGAGCCTTGTTACCGACAAGTATTTTATTTCTCTTTTTGTATCCTAGAGGCTCCATAGACATGTAAACTGTGGGACTCCAGTCTTATGTATATATATAGTGTTATGTCGGGCGTTGTGAAAATTGAAATCTTGTTAATGAATCACTCGTATCGTTTTATTTGTTTAATGTGAAATCAATTATGATTAGTAATATATTTGGTTAATGAGAAACGGTCAACACAGGGGTAACGCGTGGGAATGAAAGGCACCCAGGTCCGCTTGACTGGGGCAACCCGGTCAGGCGCCGGTCATGTTCCTCGATTTGGGGCGTGACACCCTTGGTCATGCGTACGGTTGAATTTACTTTGGTTCCTCTTGTAGTGGTTGCGCTCGTTCCCCCTGTCATAATTAATATGGATTAGTCCCTTCGGAGGCGGGGGAGGGTACGGCTGCAGCGCCTGCTCCTGAGGATGGATCGAGGGCGGATAATTCCCAAGTTCGCTCGATCATGAAGGAACTATTGCTCCAACGGCTCAGCCGTCGACCCCTATGGTTGAGATGGGGGAGGCTCCCTCGGCGGTCGTTGAGGTTGGTAGGTCGAGTACCCTACCGGTTGATGCGGCGGGAGGAGGAGGAGAAACTGCAGGAGACGGGTATGGGTCCGACTCGGATTTGGACTCTAAGGACGTACGCATGTTCCAAGATGGTTTCACGAATGCTACTTTCCATTTGGAGGGGAGGTCATGCCTTATTGAGGTTCCCACGGATTCGAATTTGCTGTTGCTGGGCTTGAGTCTAGTGTCGCAGTTTGGGCAGTTGTGTTCAGCGAAAGAGAATGAGTCATTGAGGGAAGTCATGGACATCGGGCTGATGAACGAAGTGGCCGTGATGGCCATGAGGGTTACGTATTCGAAGATAAAGGCTTATTCACTTTCTTTTTACCCTGTTTTTATTTTCTGTTTAAACCGTTGTCTTCGTTTTGCAGGCTTTTTTGTTGGAGGTGGAGAGCATCCGTCGAGCTAATGTTCGCTCGATAGTATTTTTGCGGGTGTTGGAGAAGTGTCACCGCTGTCAGGACAGGTGTAGGGAGATGCGTGTGCATATAAGGAAGGACCCTGGTAGTCAAGCTCTGGTTGAATAATTGGCGAGGAGGGAGCTTCAGGCGCAACACGGGTTTGGTCGGGTAAGTGCCCTGGAAGAGTAGTTGCGTCAAAAGGACGAGGAGCTTGAGGTTGGTAGGAGGGCCTCAATTGAGTGCGAGCGCCTATTTCTGACCAAGATAACGGAAGTCATATCGGAGTGGAGTGTGAAGGTGGCCGCACTAGAAGGGTAGATTGCAGCCTTGAAGCGTCAGCTCGCTTATGACTCAGCCAGAGACGATGAGTTGTAGTGGTTCGTTCGCGCCGGTGAGAGCCAATTGTCGCTGGTAAGGGCCGTAGCTGCCCTCAGGGAGGGGAGCCTTGATGAGCGGATAGGGGTCCTTGAGCGGGGCGCTGAGGATGCAGCGGAGCAGATTGGGATCTTAGAGGAAGAGAGCCAGCATCTTCGAGAGCATTCCTCTTTCTCTGGTCATGCTCGCGAAATTTGGATTTACATCGAGGACCACCGGGATGTGTATAAGAATCTATGGGAGGCCAGTATTGTGTCCGAAGCCGCATTTGAAGGGGCACACAAAAGGCTCGAGAGGCCCGTATGGAATATGGATTTGACACCGCGATGCCTGGGGTCGATGATGTTGCTGGCGGGAGTGCGGAGGGCGTAGGCAGTAGTGCGGAGGGCGCAGGCGGCAATGCAGATGGCGCCGAATAGAGAATAGCTTTTTCCTCTTCCCCCTTTTTCTTATCTTTTTTCCCCGTTTGGCGCTTGTTGCTTTGTTAGTTGTTATTTTTTCTTATATTCATTGATCGGTTTTTGGTCGGGTGTAAGCGGGCATAACCCGCGATTGTTTTATGAATAAGAAGGAATTTGCCTTTCGTTAATTACCTTGTACTTGTTTTGCCCACATTTGAGGTGGCAGTTTGCTTTTAATGTTCAGCTATTTCTTGGTAGGAATGTTAACCTTCGGATGTCGGTGACTCTTCCTTCTCGACTCGGGGTGATCGAATCGGAGCCATCTTTTTGCGGGTGGTACTATTTAGGCTTAGTCCCAGTTCGGGCACGGTCGGGTTATTGGTTGTGAGAATGAGAATGCGACTTTGTAGCTCGACCGAGGCCAAATTTTATGTGCCTCTAATTTTAGTTAGAGTTAGGCGTACTTACTTGGACGTAGAGGGTGCTTTTCCCGTGCCTCATCTTGATTAACTTTTTGCCGAGTTTATCGGTGAAGGTGTTCCGTCTGGGTTTTGGTTAGGCTGTAGTTGAATTTGTCGGTGAAGGCACGTGGCCTGGGCCCCTCTATCAATTATTTAAAGGTGAGGGCGCATTGCTTGAGCCTGAGTACAACCATAGTTTAATTTGTTGGCGAAGAAGCACGGCCTGAGTCCCAGTTCAACGGTCATTGAACCTCCTTAATTATTTGAAAGCGAGGGCGCATAGCCCGATTCTGAATTCAACCGTAGTTGAATTCGTTGGAGAAGGCACATGGCCTGAGTCTGAGTTCAATCGTATTTGAATTTGTTGGCTAAGGCCCATGGCTTGAGTCCCACTTCAACTACTGTTCAACTTTTTCAAACGTTGGAGGTGAGGGCGGGTAACCCG